>JANSVI020000607.1:133383-143797 GCA_025434765.2 Erythroxylum kapplerianum | reverse complement strand
ACTGTAACTGAAGAAGATAAAGTTACATGTAAATACACTTGATTTCCAGGGCACTATATTTACATAACTTCAACATCAGCATGGTCTTATCCAGACACCCGCTTACCCTACCTAACAACTGCCCATGCACTCACCAGTGGTCTTATCTAGACGAACCCAACTAGTGCCAAGGAATAGGCCCTAGCTCTCGCTTGTAACAACCCTTTAGAAGGAGATAAGACTCCATCTTTTATCACGTTTAAAAGATGCATAAGAATACCCTTGTTATGCTAGATATTCAACTTGTTCTTCCAAGCCACTTACACCTATGATGGTTCTTTGTTGGCTTGTTCCCTAACAATTCCTTCAGATAGATTTTTATCTCTTCCTTTACCCTTAATTGTGGCAAATAACCTTGGAAACTCATCAAAATTCAGGGGTGGGGAGGCTCACAATTCTTATCTGTTGTCTAGGCCTTTAAAGGCCTTGTCTAGGCGAAAAACTTAGGAGAAGAAGATGATGAACAGTTCTCAAAAGGAATGGCAAGGCTTAAATTTCCAAATGAAGAAAATTAAAGGAGCTTAAAGAAGTAAAAACCAAAGAGAGAAGTTAGAGAAGTAGATTTTGAAAGAGAAGGGATTTTTTTAATATTAGGATTAATCAAAGTTAGCTCTAAAATAATATTATTATTTTAATAAAACTTGCAAATAATACACTTACACTCTGATGTCTTAGCCATTGGTCATCTAAAATATAACAATTTTGAGGTTACATAAACAATGTAATTATGTTGGGAAAGTATATAGATGGTAAACAATTATTTGTCTATATTTATATACCTATATTTTTAACATATTTTGCTTGTTATTGAAGATTTGTACAATAGTTTTAGGACTTAATTTGCTCTCAAAGTGTGTTTTTAGGTGATAATTTCCTTTATAGATAAAGAGGAGATTCATTTAAGTGAAATCGTGGAATGAAATGGAAGAATTAGAGCAATTGTATAGCTACATATTGTGTATAATGACCGTGTAAGTCACTGTAAACATATGGAGCTTCAAAGATATAATTCCTACCTATATGGAGTTTCACGCCTATGAATGTTGACATTCACGACTGTATATATTGCCTATGTATGTCTTTTTAACTGTGTAAAGTCAAAAATTAAGATTTTTAGAGATACATAGTCACCTAGATAATCATGTAAGTGCCTGGGTGTATCCTAAAAACCCTAGTTCGTTGATATATAAGAATAATGAGAAGGCTACATCAAGAGAGGCGGATTAAAAGCACCTGAATTCAAATAGAGGGAAAAATAGCCATCAAAGACACGTGAAAAGGAAAAGAAAAGACGTAGAAATATTATACACATCAATAAGAAGAAGATTAAATAGTGGGAACATCAAGTTAATTCGAGCTTTCCAAAAATTCCAAATCATAACTTTTAAGCTTATTCATTATTTTCTTATTTTCTTTCATTTCCTTCGATGTCAATTATGAATAGTTGTGTTTTGAACATCATTATATGATTCTAAATCTATATAAGGGTTTATTCTTGAATTGTTTTGTTAAATTTTATCTTGTTAAGTTCAATATAGTATTATTTGTGTTTTTTTTAGTTTACACTTAATAAGAAATCAAGAGGATGAATCAAAGTTATTTGTTTTATGTTGTTCAACAAGAGGCAGTACCTTAATAAACTTACAAATATTAGGTTAATAAAAAATTGAAGAGAGATCTTAATTATTAGTTAATTATCATTAGATTGCTTCAAATCCGATTGACTAGTTAGGAGTAGTTTTGTAAATCGAGTGATTGCAATTCGATTTTTATCTATTTCCATTAGGATTACTTAGTTAGATCTCAAGAGAGGGTACTCAAAACCTTAGGATATCGAAGATCAAACATAATTGAATTAATTTACAAGGTAAAAGGAAGACAAAAAAAGGATAAAATAACCCCCTAAATTTCCATTATTGATTAACTTGACTCTTATTACTATCTTTATTGGTTTAGTTATTCAATTTTATTGTTTTATTTTAATTTTAATTAATTTAATCATTTATTACCTTAGACAAAGTGCATTCAAATTGTTAGGTGAATAATCCAATCCTTGTGGAACAATATTTTGTGTACAACAATATATAATCCATATACTTGTGAGATGGCATACATTAAGATAAGAAATAACGCATTTAAAGTAAAAGGGGACGGAAACTAAATAATGGAAATTTTCCACAATTACACCTATCAAACTTAGGTTTCAATTTCTTGTTTTAGACTTTGAAACCAAGAGGAAGTGTTGATTACTAAGCCTAAATGAAGGTTAAGAATGTCTCGGAATCTATAACAACTATTCCTTATGGCCATCAAATTTATCGATTCCAATAATTGATTTAACAAGTCTAGATACTAGAAACACAAACAAAGGCTTTAGTACATAACAAAAACAATCCCATCATTTGTAGATTGTACAAATTATTTGCTTGGTTTAGTTTTTAGAAAAAAATGACCTTTCCATGAAAAAATTAAAAGAGTAGGTTTGTCCATACAACACCAATTTTATAAACAGATATTTCTATATAAAGATGGTTCATATTGTAATTTAAAAAACTAAAAAACATGAGATACTCACTTTCAATAATTCCATGAATGTCATAGGTAAGATTGTAAGGCCCCAAATTGTACCCTAGTTGGAATGTTACATGTTCATGATAGTACATATATGATAGGTGTTAACAATTGTGATATGATTGAGAAATGCATATGACTTGAATTTTGGTTTAATGGATCATAATTAGTGATTTGGAATTAATATTATGAAATTAAGGTATTAAAATGTACATTTGGATTAGAAAATGTCAAGTGGCAAGATAAGTTGGTATATGAAAATTAGATGACTAGGCATAGCTAAGGCATTGACAAATGGCATAATTAATAAATTGACAAGTGGAAGCAATAAGTCAGAGACAACCTAATATATTGGTGACATTTGGCAGCTCCTATATGGGATAAATGAAGAACGTGCATAGTGACAAATGTTATTACAATTTGATGACATCTACCATTAGATGAGATAAGTTTCTGCTGGAGTAATTTCCGTTTTGGTCATTCTTCACCATCTTGCACTCTCTCTATTGAAACTTTCTAACTCACACCTCCTAGAGTTTTTGTTTGATTTTGGGTCATCAACGCTTAAGAATCCTTGCATGACACTGCATCAAGAAAGCTAGTTTATACTACCTTCTATGTTGTTATCATCTTAGTTTTAAGATTATCCTACATCTACCTTGATCTTGGACTTGTGTTGGTTGCATGGAGGGTTTGATTGGCTTGTTCGTTGGAGTAGAAATTTGAAGTTAAAAATGTAAGGGAATGCTAAACTTGATTTCATGCTATAATATGAATTATTTGATGCTTGAATTATCTAGAATAGGTATTGAACTGATGAAGAATCGAGGTCTGGAACATGATACTTGTTTTATAGGCTTTGCTTTAGATGTTGATACTTGAAAGATCACTGATTGTGAGATGTTTAATGAATGACTTTTGAATTAGTTTTGAACATGAATTTGATGAGGAATTGAGGCATGGATAAGGTGGAATTAAAGTGGAACTGATGAACTACGGTGAAGGGGTGTTGAAGGTGTATGAAGGAGTTAAGTTTTGGAAGTAGTTTAAAGGTGGTGGGTGAGCGAAATGATCATAGGATTTATAAGGCACATTCCCACGGTCATAGGAAATGGTTAGGAAGTTGAAAAACTTGGTTGTGTGCAATTGTTGAACTGTATAAGGTTAGGGCCTTTTATTTGGTATGTTGGGACTTAATTGGACTTGTTTAAGGTGTGAAATGAACTTAAATTGAGGATAGATTAATTAAATAAAAGTCAATTTAGTTATGGATTGTTAATTGAGGTAATTACTTAAAGAATGTGTGATTAATTAATAATGTGTCTAACGTTAAACTATATGGTATGTTCAAAGATGAATGTGTTCTTATGTTTCAAAAGATTTATGTGATGTGAATTGAATATGATTGTTTATGAATTGGGAATTGGTGTAGTTATATGTAATGTGTAAATACATGTTTCATTAATGTCCCTATTTATAGCTTGCCCAAACACAACAATTCCATACAAATAATTATTAAAATGGAAGGGAGGTCTTAAGTGAAAGGAAAATTATACATACAATCAAAAGGTTTATAAGAAGGTCTCTACAATTGGGGTGTCTATGTATGCTCCAAATTCCGTAACAATTAGTGCATCAAGCCTAAGTTCTCTTGTAAGATAAAGTTATGGAAGCTTTAGTGATCAAAGAACAACTCTATCTTCTAAGCCTTACTTCTCTTTTCAGTTGTCTTCTTCTCTTACCTTCCCCTATCCTCCCTAAGCTTACTATCCACCTTCCCCTGGTACTCCTTCTTTCCCTCACTCGCCCAAAACTAAGGACCTTTTGATCTTTACAAACTTCCTGCACTCCATACTTACCTTACTAAGTAACTAATTTTTAAAACAACTTTTATTGTAAAATTGTCTTTTACCTCCTTTGATATAAACTCACCTCAAAAATGGATAAGCAACCTAACGTGACAAACTTACCCTCAGCCTTTGCCAACCACCCAAACGTCGACAACCTCTAGTTAGACTCCTCTACCCTGTAATACTTGGAAAATAGTGGTTGATGAGTCTAAATCCACCTTACTCTACACCCCTTTGAGAACTTCTCTAAATAGTCATTCCATTGTAGTCATAAGCACCGACACTATATGAAGAAGCAAAGACAAGGAACACCACTGTGGTCGAATTCTTCTGGGAATGCAGGTCCTCTTTTCAAACCATTTATGGTTAGGCAACATGAGTATGGAAAAGTAAAGATTTACAAAAGGTACTTATATCTAGTTATAACAATGTGTTCCATGGGGCCATAATCATGGCTTGCATGACTACAATCATGACAGAGCCCCATGCAGTGTAATCCTTATTTGCCTGCCACGATGATGGCATGGTTGAATGCATCCAAGATCTTCTTTTTTCTTCACATTTTTTGTTTCTATACGCTCACAAACACATTAAATACCTCTTAAAACATAAAATGAAGATTAGGTTCTTGTTATAAACCAATCAAACACTTAAAACACATACAAACACTAATAAAAACATAATTAAAAGTCAATTAGAGTATCTATTAGATTAACCTATATTTCTAATTCTTAAGTTATCGTCACACTAAATCTAGAGAGCTCATTCTAGTTCTCTGACAATTAGATCTGTATATATAATTAAAGAGCTTATTTTAATTAGTTATACTCTAAAAAAAATTGGGATTAACAAAGCTTGTTATTAATCAACGGTTAATAGTTTCAAGGAGAGAGACGAGGAAAAAGTTATATTTGATTATGCATATTTATATAAAGGTGTACATTAAACCAAGAACTAAGTTTAAATTCATTTATTACTCATTGCGACTTTAATTTGTTAAATTTAATTTGTTTTCATGGTTTGATTTTATTTAATTAAGTTAATTAGATTTATCCAAAACCACCATCTTAATACATTGACTACTTCAATACAAACTTTAGTCAAGCACTCTCTATATATATGATCCTTTCTTAACATTACTACAAATTGTATAGTCAAGTCAAATTTTTGGTGCATCCAACACGCATTAGATAACAATTGATTTTCAACATAAGCAAATTTATTAAAACATTTGGAGATCAATATAAATGTAGAAGATATATCCTTTTCTAAATACAAACCACTAATTGACTCCATTTTATAATAGACTTAGAAGTTGGTATAATAGACTTAACATATAAAGACAAAATGCAACTAACTAACTCTATTCTATCTAATTTTAATATCTATTGGAACTTACACCTAGCACGTTCAAAAGAGAATAAAATCAATTGAGATGTTATAAAGTAACTTTTTGTGATTTAATCTATAAGATAAAATATCAAGGGTAGCTAAATTAACATACTTATGCTTGTATAAGGAGAATAAGGGACTTAGGTTAAACTCAATAAGAATCATGGAGAAAGTCTTTCAATAAAAAGAATGTGGAAGCTATGTACTGAAAAAGAATAAAATTTAATAAGATGGTTACATCACGATAAAAAAAGTAGGAATTAGCAATGGAAATTACCAACAGAAATAAAATCGTTGTAAATTACTGTTGGAAATCAATTTTCGTCAGTAACATTGATGAGAAAATTTTCATTTAAGGATGGTAGTAATATCTGTTGGTAAATATGGAGAGAAATCATCCCGACAATTTTTGATGGACTTTAGCGACGGTATAAAATGCCAGTAGGTAAAGAAGGCAGGAATTGTTAGTGGAATAAAAAAGTTTTGAGTTTACTGACGGAAAATTTTTCATTGGTAAATTTTCAAGGTAAATGTCATCGATAAATTCATCGTTTTAAATAAAATGAAAACAACATCATTTGGTGTCAAACTCACCCGAAAGCCTTTTTCGACCCTATGTCTTCTCTTTCTCCCCTACATTTTCTCAAGCAATTTTCTTCTCTCCAATTTCTCTATCGTGGATTCCTCTTCTACTTGTCGGTGTTTGTCTTCTCTAGCTACTATCATTGTGTCCTTCGACGAAGGTATTTTTGTAAGCTTTCAACTCCTTTTTTTCGTGTGATGTTGGATGAAAGTTTGAGTGTTTAATAAATTTCGTTTATTTGGGAATTTTGTTATTGGAAAACAATTTTAAGGTATAAATATTAGTGGTTGAAAGGATAAGATGTTATTTTGGTTATGATGTTAGGATTAATTTCTGATGCATGTGAGGTGTTTGATGAAATGCCTATTATGTTAATGTTTATTGTATGGGAGTGTTCTGCGTAATTTAAATTCATAGAAATCTATTCCTTTAAATGATGGGAGTGTTATACGTTTGATACAAGTCTGTATAATGAAAAAATGAATCATTCCTACATTGAAAAAATCATTTCAGTTTTTTATTTTCAGTTCTTTTTTATGGTTTAGTATAGTGTAGTGGAGCTTACGAGGGAGTGGTATCTTGGTTGTGAATTGGAAAACAAAAATATATAGCTTATTAAAACTTAGGATTTTGGTTTTAGCAAGTGGAGGGGGTATAAAAGAGAAGTTATTTGGCCAAGAAAACATGAAAAAGTAACTTTGAAACTATTTTCCATTATTCTTGATCAAGAGTTCACCATTCTTTGGAGATAGAGGAAGGATTCAACAATTCTTTGGAGATTTTAGGATTCAAGAACATGACTTTTTATATTGTTTTATTTATTGTTTTTATGTTGATATTCTTTATGTGTTTATGAACTAATATTGATAAAGATTTAGGTGGGAAAAACCAAGGATGTGATATACTCTAATTGATTCTTTGGTTTAATGAAATTGTAATTTTACTGTGACTTTTTCATGCTTTTACATTTATTAAATCGAAGTACCGAAGGTGAAAGATTCATTATTAGATTTAAAAATTAAGATTTGAAAGTTAAGATATATGTTTGGTTCACAACATGAATAAAGAGAATCAAGAATTTAACTATTTAAAAGAAATCCACAAGATCTTTTTAGGTTAAGGTAAAATCTATCAGAGTGTTTATAAAATGAATTAAATTATTGTTAGGTTTTCTAGATTCAAAAAGGATTTTAGTTGATTACCCTTTGAATAGGTATTATATGTCTCAAGCGAGAATATATTCAAAATTAGGAACTCTTACAAGTCCACGAACTAGAATAATTTATTAACCAATATTGAAACTAAATATAGTAAAGCCTCAGGGGAACCTGACCTAAATCTAGCTAATTTATAGTTTGGTACATTCTTGATTATTTCTTTGCATTAGTATTTAGAATGTTATTATATTTTATTTATCCAATAATATATAAATGTTGATATATCTTGCTATGTTTATAGATAGTAGGTAGTTAATCAAGAATCCTTATGGGATTGCTCTATACTTCCATTGTTAGCTATAACTACAATATGCACTTGTGGTAAAACAATTTAGAACAAACAATTAAGTAATGTAGAATGCATCATTGACTTTTTTACTTATAATGAGTGTTCCAATTTAGAAAACCTACCTAGTACTACAAATATTGAATCCTTACCATTTCTAGAACTAGATAAACCTAAAGAAAAATTCATTAACAAATCTACTTATTTATGTGATTGCACATGAAATTTAGCTTGTTTATAAGTAATACATCTTTAACGTATTTTCTTTATATCTCTCCTTATTTGTAGCCAAAAGAGATGCTCACACAAAATTTTAAGATTCTTTTTGACTTTAAGGTTTCCTATGCAATGCCAAATTTTAGATTTAATTTTCACATGTTAAATTAGCATATTTTATTATTCTACACTTATTATTGATATTGGAAACATTATTTACATTCCATTTAAAATTAACATAATTATTTTCATTTGTTTTCAGTTCTTTATTACGACACTAAATTGTAGGGTCATACAAATTATGTACTCACATTCGTTCAATTAAAGGAAAGGAAATGGTATATTTTATTGGTTTTCATCATTCTCTTTCCTACTTATAGAAAAAGGGTTTCCTTTGCTTAAGTAATGTCATTAATTCACTCATTTTAGACTGTTGGCTTCGTTTTATATTTCAAATAACCATTATGGAATGTGGGTAGCTCTAACTATTTAATTTCTTGTTTCGGTGCAGTCAGACTTGGAGAAAAAAGGACTTATTGGATGTCATTACTTGTTCGCTCTTTACGTTTATTCTTGCTCTAAAAGAAAAGGAATTATAAAGTCCTAATTTAAGAATGAAAGTTTAGGGATTGAATACAAGATAGGGAAGGAATTAGGCACCAAATCACGATCATCTAAATAATTACCTAGGCTTATGACAAATTTTACAGATTTAAGGAATGATTTAAAGAAGAAAGCTAAGATTAGTAGGATGAAAATGTAAAAAAATTTGCTATACCTTTGATAACTTAAATTGTGTTATTTAATTTGTTATTAGATAATTGATTAATTTTTGTGAAGACTAGTTTTATAAAGGTTTAAAGATTATTTAAATTATTAGGGTTAATTTTTATTATTGTTATTGATAATAGTTTTTGTTAATTATATATATTTAAAATTTTGATATATAAATAATAAAGAGAATTCACAAAGTGTTTTTTATTTTTGAATAATTTACTTTTCTTTTTATCTTGTTTTAAGTCAAATTCTTTTAATGATACTCGTGTCGATTATCAAAATGAAAATTATAATTAGAATATTTTATAATATTAAGTATGGTTTTACACAGTTTAAACTAAGCAAGTCGGGATTGGTTTGGTTTAGCAATGTTTTTAACATTACTCCCACTGAAAGTCCACAAATTTCTATTTCAAAATAAACAATATTATTTTTTGATTTGCTTGCTTTAATATGTTAAAAATATAACAAAACTATTGAACAAGTGTAGTATATTAAATACAAAATATTCTTTTTCGCAAGCCCTATATTGTCTTAAAGGGTATCGCTCATCCTTCTTCTTTGTAGTCTAGAGTTGTCCGTCCATCCAAGCAAGTCATCCAACTCATGTTTACCATATGTATTGCCTTAATAATATGATTCTGATGCATTTGGGTTTTGTGTGAATTCAAAGGAGTTCTTAATTTTCTGTTGTTGTTTAGAATATTTTTATAATCATTGATGAGTGTTTATGTTCTTCTTTAATAGTTTAAGTACTTATTTTACGTGGAATGAGTTTGAGATCTTATGGATTATTTGAGGCATAACAAAGTTCCTAGTACGACATATAGGCTAGAAACTCGTTATGCAGTTCCAGTGATGCTTATCGGTGAAATATTCCATAAGCCTTTGAGTCATAACAAAATTTTGCTTTCTTGATTCATAGGTGTGAACAATGCCACGTACCATTAGTATTGAAATCAATTGTAGGTGATTAATTCAAACATAAATACTTTCAACTTCAATATGATTAATTCTGACTTAGTATTAACATAAGAAATTGATAGGTTTAATAGACAAGATAGTTCTTTGCATAATAAACCCTAGGACAGTATATAGGCTGGAAACCTATGATGCAGCTCTCAAGAGACTTATTGGTGAAAAATTCCACGAGCCTAGGAGTCACAGCAAGAACTTGCTTTCTTAGTTCACAAGTGTAAACACTGTCACGTACCATAGTATTGAAATCAATTGTAGGTGATTAATTCAAACATAAATACTTCAATTTCAATGTGATTAATTCAAACTTAGTATTAACACAAGAAATTCATAGGTTTAATAGACAAAATAGTTCTTTCCAAAATAAAACCCTAGGACGGTATATAGGCTAGAAACTGGTGATGCAGCTCCCGTGAGGCTTATCGGTGAAAATTTCCACCAGTCTAATAGTCACAGCAAGAACTTGCTTTCTTGATTCACAGGTGTAAACAACTTCATGTGCCAT
>JANSVI020000606.1:82378-95672 GCA_025434765.2 Erythroxylum kapplerianum | reverse complement strand
ACCATCGATCGACTAGGTCGCCAAGACAAGATCCTTGGGACCAGCGATCGCCTTCGACTATTACTCGGCCAGGTCGCTAAGACAAGATCCTTGGGACCGCTCGGCCTCGACCATCGATCGACTAGGTCACCAAGACAAGATCCTTGGGACATACCTGCACCTCAATATCAACACACAGCAACAATGGAACATACAGTAGCAATGAAATAAGCACAGAAATGAACTAGAGATGATTGCTATCCGGACTGTTATTCCTTAGCTAGACTTAGAGGGCTAGCTGAACCTCCATACATTTACCAATCATATCATCATAACCGAATGTCCATCATTTCCCCCCTTAACAAACTTATATTCTCTCCTCTAACTAACTCCCGCCGACTTCTCT
Organism: Erythroxylum kapplerianum; assembly: GCA_025434765.2. NCBI lineage: Eukaryota > Viridiplantae > Streptophyta > Magnoliopsida > Malpighiales > Erythroxylaceae > Erythroxylum > Erythroxylum kapplerianum. The sequence goes on along the minus strand of JANSVI020000606.1, from coordinate 95,287 downwards.
CTCCCCACTTATTCTCATAACCCATCACATATTCCCTGAATTACCCCCACTCGTATTCCCCCTCTTCTTGTTATATTTCTGCTGGAACCTAGTCTCAACATAAACTATGGAATACAAACCCAATTTATGCTGCAATATTACAGTTGTGGTCAGCTTTGTCATCACTTCTTGCGACTAATCCAAAAGAAGCATTTTGAGTAGGATAACTGATTTTACAGTCTCCCTACTTATGTTGACTTCATATTTCAATTATTCTACTTTTTTTTAATTTAGCGTTAAAGGCCTTCACCTCCATTATAAAGAAAAAAAGTTTTTATTAATCAACCTCGAATGTCATATTTGTATATTCAGTCTCATAACATTATTAACTTCTCTAAGTCCTTCCACTATTACAAATATAACAAAAGTTATGTGATTGGTACCATAGATAAGACTTTTTTTGAAGAAGTTAAGATTGATTACTTCATTGATATACAACTTTAAAATAGTAAGGTGATCAAAACTGAAAGATTAAATAGGATTGAAATAAGTTGGTAAAGCAAGATAACTACACAAGCAATATCCCATCGCAAAACATTGTTCTTGAAACCCACAGAAAGCATTTTGTATATATTCAACCATCATGAACCCACGGGATTAATCCATTTAAGAAATATGCCATTTTTTTTTATATTTTCTCAGTTGGGGATTGGCCAAAATGTAAAGTGGATACTTGAAACTACTATATATGTTCCTTGGCTTATCATTTATCTTTCACCTGCTCCACCCCAGTTTAAGTAGTTCTTGATGCCATCAGTGAGAAAGAACTAGGTCTGCTCATCACCAGAGAATGCAATAAAAACATATGCTTGGTTACCGTTACCAAAATGCCAAAAGAAACCAGATCGGTACGTTTAATTCCTAAGGAAGAACCATTAGGTTCGACATGACTAGTTCTACTACCCTATAAGCCATCTCATCTCTAGTCCAGTTAACTACTAGAGTTCTTCATTAGGATAAAAAGATGGCTGACAGCAAGCAGTGAAAGTCACTAGATCAGAAAGGAGCAGTAGTATATGGTTTTATTGATTGCATAAGACTATTAGGTAAGAGACCCAATATCTAAAAAGAGAACTATTTTTCAAAGCTCAAATCATTTAAATAGAAAACACAGTTGCAAAGAGCAAAGCAGACGGGAAAAGTAACAAAACAATTCACAATCAAATACGCTTATCTAAGCTGAAGTCACAAGCACAGAGCACTATAATGAAATATGCTTAATATAAACTATCAAAAGCATAATCCACTTAATCTTGGCTTTTACCCCTATTAAGATTATTAGCAAAAGAATATGAATTTAATCAGCAGTTACATTCAGAACAAACCATCAGAAAGGACCTGCTGATATAGACACACCTCAGAGTCATCTATTCTGAACCAGCTGCCTTGTAAATCTTTCACATATGCTACATAATGCCCAGAAAATGATGCATTCAGTGTATCCAAATGAACCACAACACCGTAGAGCATGTATGGGGGAGGAACGTCTCCTGTTCCAGTCATAAATGGGACCATATCCAAATTTTCAGGAAAGGAAATACATTTATTTATTTTCCCATATTTTCCTTCCTGGTAAAGAAAGAAGAACAGCAACGTGAAAACTCACAATCACAAAGGAAAATGTCAAACAAAAATGGATACACGACAATAGTGTAGAAATCCCCAAACTATTATAATATATATAGGTGGAGCTGAAGGCATCAGGAACTAAAAGTTGCATTCTAGCGTCTACTTAGTTTATTTGCATCACAAAGCCAAGTTTGTTTCCTTTTATTCAACAGTATATAGTAGAATTATATCCAAAGTTATAAGTAGCCAAAAAGCAAGTAAGATAAAGGATGTCATCCTAGGAAAGCACACAAGTTGTACCTGAAACCTCTTCAAAACAATTGTCAAAATATTTGGAGCCTCATGTATGCTCAACTGCTTCCTGGCCCGGACATATGTAGAACATCTTTTTAAAAAAGAAATTTTTTAAAATTAGTTGCTTTTACTTCAGTCTCCAACATGAAATTTTAAATGCAGTATACCAACATCTATATGATGAGATAAGTTATCAGACCTTCTACATCTGTACATATTCTCACCATCCAACTCTTCAGCTCTTGTAAACTGAGTTAGTGCATCCTCTAGTGACTCAACCAAACCAAATATTTCAAGTGTAAGGTCCATAATATTTTCATATCGTTCTGACTCATGATGGCATCTCATGCATTTTACCTAGTTGCCAAGGAGAAAGAAGATAGAGAAGGCCATGATTATCGTAGTTAATAGAACAGTGCTTAACGAATTTGAAGTTAACCAATGATAAAATGTTCAATTGACACTAGGAAGTACAACCTTTGATCTAAGACGCCCACCAAAAGTGTGTTGTACAAAAGTTGTTTCTTGTAATCTCAGATCCACCTTATTTTTACCAACCAGACCCTCCAAGCAGATAGATTGCAGTGATGCAACAAAAAGCCTGGACAGAAGCAGCTTAGGAAATGACGAAGAAAATTTAAGTAGTTGGGATAGGCCCTACAAAGAAATACATGAACAGTAGAGAGAAAACATGGACCCCTCATCTCTACAAACCTCAAGAATTCATGTGCATCTTCCTGACTGCCATCACCTATTTGGCAATTACTATTTTGCATATGCAGTAGGATCCTACTAGGAGATAGAGGTCCCCCACATTCTCTAAGCATCATAGCATGTTGCTCCAGTTCACATACAAGACACCATTCCTTTCTTAAACCTAGAATTCATGTAACAGAAAGGAGTTTAGATATGCATACAACAAAATGTAATAGTTAAGAAATTAAAACAATAGCAATAACAAAAAGTGCCAATAAACGTAAATACAGTTTTGCGAATGTGATCTACGAAGCAAGAAGATGAGCAGAGGCTTTGTGCATGTCAAACATTGAAGGACAGCATTAGCATAGCAACTGCAAGAAAGAAAATTTTGATCAATGAAGATGGTACAAGATAGTATGTGAAAACGAATGATTTCTTTTACATCTGGAAACACAGCGCCAAAATCTTAAAATTGAAAATAGGCGAACTTGTTTCACAAACTGAAATTTCATTTTTAAATGACTAATAAAATATCAATCACATTAGTGCATAAAAAGCAGCTTTTATGGAGAGTGAGTACTAGTTTGTTTGTTTTTTCACTAGGAAGTCTTAGTAGATTCCTTCTTGGTTTTCATAAAAAAGTTAATTAGAATAGATTTATTGAGTCTTTTAAAGTTAGAAATTTAATACCTATTAGGGTGAGTTTTAGTTTCAACTAGGATAGTTGAAGTAGAATTATAGTCTATTTTACGGGAAGTTACTGATTATTAACAAAGTCCAATATTTTCATCTGAAAATGTTAAGGTTTCTCTCTAAAACTGATTCTTAGAGTTAGAGTGATCCCATATCCTATCGGTATGATAACAATCGTTTTGTTTGCTTCAAACCCTAAGAGTTATTCCTAGTTCTTTTTACAAAAAACCTATCCTTTTTTTTTCATTCCCCTATTTGAAAATTCCAGCTCCAAATTCTAAGTTCCAGCAAACACAAAAAGAAAAAAAATTTCAGGAGCCCAGATTTTTTAATTTTATGAACCTTAACAAATAGTTAGCATACTCTTTTGTGTCCTACATCAAGTTTCTACCCAATTTAACTATAACAATATTTGAATTAAATTTCAATGCCTAGAATTAAAAGAAAGAGAATCAAATCACAGAATGATAAATTCGATAGAGGACAACAGTAGCTGCAATGCTATTCTACTTGTGGCTCGCTTTAAAAAGATTAGGCCAACATACCTACAAAGCAAAGATTCTTGATTTTGTTCAAGTCAAGCCTTAAACTATTTTAGTATTGAATTTTGACATTCAACTATTCATTTTGAATCAAGTATCGCTTTGGCAGTTTTCTGGGCTTCCATTTTCTTTATATCCAACTTTTAGTCCCGAAACACTTCTTGGACTAGTGAATTTAGGCATTTTCCAATATATAAGTGTCAACATTAAAATTAAACTTTTAATTGCAAATGTTTTTAAGTGTCACTCCATAATAAACTTTCTAGTAATTAATCCTTTTCCTTTCAAAGATACCTTCCATAAGGACCTCACCCTAGGAAGTCCATATCGCAAGGGTCAGAAGAATAAAAACGTGTTTTTCTTGATGTCTAAATTGGAGGGTTTATTTCAGCCCTCTCAAAGCTGAGGAGCTAAATCCACATTACACTATTTAGGGAATAGATTCAACAAATCGATCCACCTGCAAAGCTCTTTTAGTATTTATCCAAAAGTTTACAAACAATAAACTCATTGGTGTGGTTGTTGAGTTATTGTCATACTTTCTATTCCTCTGATTTGATTTTATCAAATAAAGTAATATATACAGATAAAGGTAATGATTGCAGTACCTGTTCCCACAATTTAGAAGTCCTCTAGGTGATAAGCTAATAACCTCACAATCAAAAATCTTCATAAATTCTTCATAAGGAAACATCTGAGATGAAATGACAAGTCAGCAGAAAGCTCCACTATGAACTTAAAACCTCGTCTTATAAACACTGAACAGACCAACCAAAAAGGTCAAAGAAAATACAGAAGCTTGCACGTACTGGATACCAACCTCTATTTCGTGTACATCATCAGGTGCACAGGAAGGCTGTTTGACAAGTTTTTTTGACTTCCTTAAGCCCATCATCTTGTTAATACCCAGGCTTGTAACTCCATTGCTCCCTGGTAAAGAAACACCATCTTTCCTATCAACCTCTGCATCAAAGGAGTAACTTTGATAATTTCTAAAGGCAAGTTACAGGTTATTAAAAGTGATGCACCAAACCCACTTGAAGTATCTGCAATTTGCTTCTTCCTCTCTTCTCTTTGAGACGATTGTCTGGATATTGACCTTAAAAAGTTAGAATTCCTGGTTGATTCCACTGCACTTTTAGCCTTTTCATTACCCTTCTTAGCTGTCATTTCACAAAAATGTTGCAGTTCTACTTCACCATTAATTGTTTGTTCCACAGTAGGTAAATTTCCTCCATGTGTGACATAATTCATTTCAAACTCATGTTCATTTGTCTCTTCATTTCCAGAATGCAAGACGCTTGAGAATTCGTACTTGTTTCTTGACTCAAGCATGCCAAACTGTTGTCTTTTATAGCGAGTCTCAGGCACAGAACTTACAGTTTCTTGTCCACTTAAAGATATGCCGGAGATGTTATTAACCAAGATTGAATTGTTAAACCTAATTTCAGAACTTTCTTCTCGAGGATTAATTATAGCCATATCTTCTCTTCTTAACATTTCTTTGCTAGAATTACAAGAAGCCCACTTGTCTGTGCTTCTTTTCTGTAGCATAGCTCCAAGTTTGTCAACTGAGGAGCTAGTAGTCACAATAGAGGCATCATGATTATAGCAACCAAAGTAAAATGACTTCAAGCCATCACTAATTGGCACCCCTTCAGGAATGAAATCCTCAACTGAGCCAATTGAAGGAGATGACGAATAATTGGTTGTCTCTAATTGTTGGCACTCATGCCTGTGAACTTGTCTCCAATGAATTATCTGGCACTTACCAGAACTGCACTCAGGTTTATCAAATTAAAAGTAGATTAATTAAAATAACTTCTGGTTTATGCAAACTAATGACAAATGAGTATCACACACAATACTTAATCATTACCTCATATTGAATGCCAACATTTGTGATAGACACATCTCTGAAAGCATCTTAAAGCAAATGCAAAAAACCATTTACAATTATGAAGTGAATACAAGATCCCTTGTACACTACCAATGCAAATTCACGCAAAGGCCTTGTCATAGATTTTCAATAAAGCTATACGTCAACATTGTAGGTATCAATTACAGACTTTCACTTTTCGATCATCCAAAGTGCAGCTCAAGAACCATAAGCAGCATGTTCACTTACAGCACACAGCTATGGAACCATAAAAAATGGTTATTCTTATAAAGCCAATGAAACTTTAAGCAAATAGATGCACCAGAAGAAAACCATACTTTTCTATATTTGGTTTTAAGTTAGCAAAAAAGAAATCAATATATCAGGAGGTGTAATTCCTTGTGATAGTGCCGTTTCATTAATAAGTTTGAAGCAGTCAATCTCCCATGTGCCCACTTCCGGGATCATGTAGTGAATTTTCACATGCTTGTTACAAAATCCTAATGGTGCAATTAAAAGATTTTTAGGCAGCTACATGCATCTCAAACAGTTAAAAGGTAATTTATTTGAAATTTAGCTACAGAAATACACTTTTGTGAACCATATTTACTCCATATAACTTTGGACATGACATAAAGAAAGCTAGAAAAGAAATTACCAATATCTAACAGTCTTGCATCTGGAGCAGCGAGTTGTAGCTGGACTACAGCATCTGGCACAGGAATGAGTTCCATTCTTTGAAGCAGGCACAAGAGGACTAGCACTGGGATTAGACATTACTTCTGCTCTAAGAGTTTCTTCACAAGCCAATTGAGCAAGTAGACTTACCCTGTCTCTTTTCCTTGCAGTATCACTCCATTTTCCAAGTAATATGTAAGCAACCACGGGAAGTACAACCAAGACCAGAAACAGGACAGGTAAATCAGCTTCCCTTGGTTCAAGCATGTCCCAACAAGCATATTCATGTCCAATAACCTCTCTAAATCACTGCCCAGAACACAAGTTTTGAAGCTATCCAATTACAGTCAAGAAGCATCCAAGTTTAGCAGAAAGAAAATCATTCCTGCCTTATCAAGCTTCTACAATCAAAAATTCCCATATAAGAAATTAAAATTTGAGTTAGAAGACAAATAAAACTTTAATGGTTGCACATGGAGAGGCATTAACTTCATACATCACAATGCAGAGAATTTCCTCCAATTCATAGAGAATGTACTGTATTTCTCTTGATTGTGAACGTACTTCAAAAGAGTTAGGGTTATATATATACAAATTTACAAGACTTATTAGGAGTGTAGTCCCTATGATCAAGGGATTATAGTTCCCTGTAACCAATACACAATTCCTAAAATCAATGTTTAACACCTCTCCTCAAGTTGGAGCATAAATATTAACCATGCCCAACTTGTTACAAATATAATGGACTCGAGTACCACTTAGGGCTTTTGTGAAAAATATCTCCAAGTTATTCTTCAATTTCTATATATTCTATAGAGATCAAATTATGTTGTACTTTTTCACAAATGAATTAGAAATCAATTTCAATATTTTTGGTCCTTTTGTGAAACGTTGGAATAGAAACGATATGTAGAGCAGCTTAATTATTGCATCATAATTTTGCTAGTATTGAGGCTTTCAGACTAATTCCAAACAATAGTTGATATATCCACATCATCTCACACGATGCCTGTGCCATAACTGTGTATTTAGATTCTACATTGAACCTAGATACAATATTTTGCTTATTACTTTTCCATAAGATCAAGTTTCCTACAACAAAGACACAACAGCCAGTCATATATTTTTTATCAATATTAGAACCTGCCTAATAATAATTTGAAAAACATTCAATGTGAGTGTGTCCATGATTTTCATATGATATCCCTCATCCAAAAGCACCCTTTAGGTAATATAAGATTTTTTCTAAGGCTGTTCAACGATGAACAGTTGGAAAAGACATGAATTGACTCAACACTGATAGAATATACAATATTAGGACATGTTTCTGTAGGATAGTTTAAATTTTCAACAAATATTCTATATTTTTGAATGTCTTTAAGCTAGTCTCTGTCATTGGTGAGCTGTAAATTAGGGGGTATTAAGGTACTACATGCTTAGCTCCCAACTATCTCATCTCAGTTAATAGATCAAATACATATTTTCTATTGGAAAAAAAAAGGTCTTTCTTGCTTCTCGTTACTTCTACTCTCAGAAAATATTTTAGACCTCCAAGATCTTTTGTGTGAAAATGAATGTGACGAAAGGATTTTAATGATGAGATGCCTATAGAGTCACTTTCGATAATAATTATCCACATAAACAACAAGGAAAATAATCTCAGATGTGATCGTTTATAAAAGACTAAGAGATCATATAAGCTCTTGTTCAATCCAAACATTTCTATCGCTTGGCTAAATTTTCCAAACCAGGCACATGTACTCTACTTCAAACTATACAAAAATTTGTGAAGACAACAAACTCTTCCATACTCCCACTAAGAAACAAACCCAAGAGGTTGCTCCATATACACTTCCTCTTGGAGGTCACCATGTAAGAAGGCATTTTCGATATTTTTTATTAGGAGGCCAATCAAAGGTAGCCGCCGTAGAAATGAATAGGCAAATAGATGTTAGTTTAGTAACAAAACAGAAAGAATCAGAATAACACACACACCATAAGTTTGAGCATAGCCTTTTGCAAGAACTCGTGCTTCAAGTCAAGTCACTAATCCATCATAATTGACTTTGACTACAAAACATTAATATCCAACGGACTTTTTTTCAACAGGCAAGTTTACTAAATTCTATGTACCATTAGCATTTAAAGCATTCATTTCCTCTATTATAGTATTACGTCAACCAAGATGAGATAAAGCTTCATGAACAGTTTTTGGGAGAGACAATAAACCAAGGCAACAAAAGAACATGAAGAGGAAGATAAATGGTCATAAGAAACAAAAGAGAAAATAGGAAACATGCATTGGGGTTTACCTTTGCAAAGGACAATTGGGATATCATCCAAAGTTGGATCTAATGTCAAAGAATGAACATGTATCAACTTATATCAGGATGATTTCATCTTCCATAATAGACCAGATGAATATGTGGTGGTTGTGTTGGTGTAAGGGTAACAATATAACTTGAGGATGAACATCAAGAATAAAACAAGTACTGCCAAAAATTTGTGATGTACGAGAGAACAAGGGATTAATAGGAAAAAGAACATTACAAGAAATCAAACCACAAAGAATTTGAAGGCACATAGATGATCAAAAAAAAGCTATGGAGACCGCATCGGGCAAATTTTGTTTGAAATCATTCATTTGGAATAAGAGACACATGAAGATTAACGAAGAATACCATTTTGAAGTATGTAGTTTTGGAAAGAGGTGGAAAAATGTTCTTTGATATGGTCACTTCTTAGAGAGTGGATAGAAACATTAAACTGTGTTTTGATTTTAGCACAAAACGTAGCAAAATAGGAGAATAGTACAGAACAATTCCTCATTAGATAAAGTAAAATCACATGAGAAAATTGTCAACAAATGTAACAAAGTATTAAAACCCAATTTTGGACACCATAGGACAAGGACCCTAAACATTATAATGTACTAATTCAAAAGGAAAACTAGTCCGTTTATTAACCTGGAAATGGGAAGACATACGATGATGTTTGGCAAATTGACAAGATTCACATTTTAAGCTAGAAACATTATGAAATTGAGGATATAAATTCTTCAATAACGTTAAAGAGGGGTGTCTTAGTCAACAATGAGCTTCAATGGGAGTTCGGTCAAGTCACCTGGGTATCCAAAATGTAGAGGCCCCCTTATTAAAGTCCTTTATCAATAATCTTATTCAAAGACAATGATCAAGATAGAATAAGATAAAACAATTTAAGGCACTAGTGAGTTTATTCATAGATAGTATATTACAAGAAAATCTCAATAATTCTAAAATAGAGGATAATGACAATAATGGAGTGGGGTTAATAGTACTAGTGTCAATAACAAAAGAAAAGGTAGATCCATTAGCTAAAGTAACATGGGAAGGAGATAAGTATTTCTAGAAAGTAGAAAAAAGATTGGGATTACTTGTCCTGTGATCTGAGGCACTAGAATCAATGACCCATTGTGAGGAAGAGGAGAAAACTCATGTAAGCGTGATACCTGCATCAACAATAGTAGAGATAGGGTGAGATGAATTTTTCAATGCTTCTTGGAATTAAGTGAATTTAGCAAATTCGTAGGCAACAGATGAGCTAGGCAGTGTAGTGGTAGCTGCAATATGAGTTTAATGAGTTTTCTGATATTTATTTTGTAGTTTTCAACAAGTTCGTTTGGTATAACCCAATTCATGACAATATCGACAAATGATTCCTCCCATATCTTGATTCCTATTTCATGTTCCTCCTTTGTTAGTATTCCTTTGAGATGATTTTTAAAGGTCATATCTAGTATTCCAACTCACAAGAGCACTTGTAGTTTGAGTGGTACGAACAACAAATGCGCTAGTGCCTGTATAGAATATTTGAGTAAAAACCTCATCGAAGGAGGAAATTCCAACACTAGAAAAAAAATTCTAAGACTTAGCAATCTCAAACTGTAAGTTAAGTCCTGCCAAAAACTCATGATTCCCATTTGCTCCTATTGGGCTTGTTGGCTTTAATATTAGGGCTATATGGTAACAAAACATTTAATTCTTCATAAATCTTTTTAAAATTAATAAAATAAGCTTGAAGGGATTGGTCTTGTTGTTCAACCCAATAAAATCCCTTGCACACCTAATAATGCAAGAAATATTTCCTCTTCTAGAAAGTCAAATTCCAAAAATCCATTAATTTTTTTGACATACTCACAATAATTAATTAGGCTAATAATTTCGTTGTCAATAAAGTTTTGAATTTGTAAGAATAATCGCGCATCATCTCACAACCATTCTTTGCATTTATGATCCAATGGAGGATCATCAATAAGATAACTGTCTTTAGAAATTGTCCTTAAACAAATTCATACTGTCTAACACCAATCAAAATAATTAAGACCAACTAACTTACGTTTCATGATTTTTGTTATCATACGAATGACATCCATCACAATTAAACTTTTTTGTTCATAAGCCATGGACATAACAATAGCCAAAAACAATGTGAGTCAAATTCCAAACCAAAAAGAAAAAAACACACTTTTGAGACAGCAAGACCTTTAAATCCCAACAGTCACACCAGTCCTACACACAAATAATTAATACTTTGTGACAAGCCTAAGTGGTAAACACAAAAACATTAGAAAACTAACAGCAAGAAGGGACCAGATCTGGCCGGAAATAGTGGCAGTACAAGGAGCTAGACCTTCAAGAACACCAGTAGGTAGGAGTCGACGATAGAGAACTTGATCGGAGGTGAGGGCACTACCGTATGCGCCTAGACATGTCAGCGTGTGGGAGGAAATCCAAAAGATTTGGCCAACGCGTGTGATGTATACACAAAGCTTCTAACGACCAGATCCGGCTAGAAATAGTGGCAGTACAAGGAGCTAGACCTTCAGGAACACCAGTAGGTAGGAGTCAACAATAGAGAACTTGATCATATGTGAGGGCCTACTGTATACGCCTAGACATGTCGGCGTGTGGGAGGAAATCCAAAAGATTTGGCCGACACATGTGATATATACCCAAAGCTTCTAACGACCAGACTTTAGGGATTGGCTCACCGGTTCATGGAGCTCCTATCGATGCCCACGATGAGCTCAGATGATGACCTAAAAAAGACTCAACTTTCTACTCCCATGGGCAAAACTTCAAGCAAAGATTGACAAAACCTAAGTGCTTTAGGCCTAATACCATGTAAAATAGAGAATGTACTATATTTCTTTTGATAGGATTTCATATATATATATGTATAAATTCTTTCAAAAAATGGAAAATCAAACCCATTTCTCGATTCAATAGAAGCCCAAAGAGGCGAATAGAATAGAGTCTCAAATAAGGAGATATATATGTACTAAAAGAGATTTGAACCTGCTAGGAAAGAATGGAACTTCAAAAACATGTACTCTGTCGAAGGCTCTTGGTACGTTGACCCTGATGCAAGCATATAGGAGTTCTCAGGTAATCGTTCTATAACGAATGCTCTTTCGCCGCGCCCTATTACAAGACTAATTAGGAAATGAAGCCCCTAGGATCAAAGGATTATAATCCTTGTAATCAATACATAATTCCTACAATCATTGCTTGATCTGTATCACATCTTATATAAAAATTTTGGGTCGAGCAAAAAGAAATCAAGGCAACATTTTTCTAAAATGCACCAAAAAGATAAACAAAATCAAATATGTTGCACATCTTTAATATGTGCAAATGTTTAGAGTTTAAGTTGTCAGCTTGGAAGTACTTTAACTAACACGAACTTTTCTAGATATAGACCCTTCATGTAGAGTTCTCAGTCCGAACAATGACATTATGTAATCATAAGATCACTACTGAAGAAGTTTTTCCAATAATATTGGTAAATTAATCATGAACGTTATAGGGACAACAGTCCTCTGACCAGGTTTTTAGTGAATAAAAAGAGTTATTCAATTATGTTTAGAACCAAACTACCTAAAGATCCTACTCAATTCAAGTCATGAAACTCCAGCAAAGGCTTCAAAATACGCTTTCTGTTGCTTGAATACAGCAGCTACTTCCAAGGATGCCGCAAAAATTATTCAAAATTCATGTTATTAACAGTATGTCAATATTTTAGCAACTTTACAAAAAGCCTTACCAGTTAAACACCCTACTTAACCCAATATTAATGTAGTTACATTTTGCACCCTCTATTGTATATATTACCATCTTTTCCCAGCCCACAAGTTGTATGTCAATAAACAACCACATGACCAGCACAATTTTCAAACTCAATAGTTTGTCTAACATTATAGTAATAAGTACACCACAGAGTATCAACTTGTGAAGGACTGCAAATAACATGAAATGAGATGGGCATGAGTTGAAAACCAAGAAATCAATTAGCATCGCAGATAATAGTTGTTGAATAGATTTTTCAAGTTCCTCTTAATAGGTCAAAGAAAAAGGACCATAGCATCATGGATGAGAAACTAAAACCAGCAACTACTTTTCAACTCCAGTGCTTCAAATATCTACTTTCTCAATTGAAAAACAAGAACTTGGTAGGACCACTTTCTCTTTCCTA
>JANSVI020000605.1:361941-374497 GCA_025434765.2 Erythroxylum kapplerianum | reverse complement strand
AAAGTATGGCTCAAGAAACCATATATGTATCAGAGCCCCAGGTGTCGTAGTGATGAAGCCTTAGATCTGCTTGAGTTATGATAAGTATAATTTATACTATGTTTTGATAGGTGTTTTTGTGTGTTTTAAGGTGTTTATTAGATGATTATCTTATGTATAGGCTTAGAATTGTGTTAATGTGAGTGTTTGTTTATATTCTAAGTATTTATGTGGTTTAAAGTATGATTTCAATCTTAATTTTATGTTTCTTAAGGTGTTTGATGTGTTTGTTAGTATCGAAAATCAAATAATTGAAGAAGAAGGATGTTGGAAGTGCATAGAGTGACAGAAAGAAATTTTCCAGAGTCACGATAATGACTCCCATGTCACGATAGTGATAGGCACTTTCCCCGTGCGAGTTTCTTCATTTATTTTAAGGTTTGTGGGCATTTTTGGAACTGATAAAAGTAGGAAAAACCCTAGTTCCACCACCAGAACCCTAATACACTATTTAAAAATGTTAAAAACACTAAAAAATGCAGTAGTCATTGGATCAAATTAAATCAAGGTGGGATATCAAGAACAACATCAGGAAATTCCATCTTTTTATATCAAAAAGCAATTATAGTTTTTATTATTTTTCCCTTCTTTCTTTCTTTATTATTGATATGTATTTGGATTTCCAAGAGGTTAAACATGTTTATGAGTTTCTAAATTTCAGATGAGGGTTTATTCTGAATTTATTCTATGACTTTGATATAAACAAAATAAAGGAAGAATAAGTTCTAAGCATTCATCCTTGATCAACCCTAAATTAATTTGGCAGCTCACTTGTTAATTGCTTATTTGCTTGGTTTTATTAATTATCTTAATTATTTTTTATTATTTTCATTCAAATCACATTCTTAATACCTTAGAAAAAGTTAGGTTCAATTTTTTTATCTAATTCCTCTTGGGAACGATAACCTTATATGCTACAAAATATGATCTATATACTTATGGTGTATTGAGGGTTTTATTAAATATAAAACTTGCTCAAGGTCACAGTCACTGTCATTGCTGATGGTGTCCTAAAACTATCGAGAGGACATCTTGTACGAAAAGTCTATCCGTAAGTCCACATACTCTCACGTCTTGATAAAGTCTGCATCGTATAGGCCTATAATGACTGAGAAGTTCGAATAGCTCATTCGGATCATCTCCCAAAATAGCAAAATTGGATGGTGTTTAGCCTATCCTCCTCGTGGCGTCCCTTCTCCATAAAGAAAGTGGAGAGCACTTCCAAAGTCAACTCCCAGTAGGAGAGCTCCACGATCTCAAATAATCTAGGTCAAACACGGACATTGATGGACTCCCAAACTTATTGCACTAACCTAACCTGTTCTAGTGTCTCCCAGTCTATATGGTGTCCTGTGATGAACGTCTCCTTTAAGTGCTAATATTGCTCTATACGCGTTGTCGCATTAAAGAGCAACATAGGGAGTTACTCAGGTGGATGCATTACGCAAGCACTTCTCGGGTCTCTAGACGACCCCTCTCCTCATTGTCATTTGTGTAGCACTTCCTTCTCGGGTTGTGGTCTCATCATTGTGCCTAACACTTGAAATAAGTGTTAAAAAATTTTCACTAGTTTACAGGAATACCGTTTTCCCTACACTTAAAAATGTATTATGGTCACTAATTATGTCAACATGAAAATGAATTAACAATGAAAACTAAAACATATAAACAAATCAAAAACAAATTAAAACAAATAAATAAATAAATAAAAATAAGTTGAAAATAAACTAAAAACCTAATTAATAAAAAATTTACGATTAAAATATTCTAATTAACAATAGAAATAATATAATTGTTTAATTATGAATTTAACCCCATTTGAAATTAAAATCCTAATGTAGCAATTACATAAAATTGATGATATTGAACATTAAATTTATACAAAAGAAAATTTTAGCATGCAATTAAACACAATCAATTAACGTTAAAAACAACTAATTAACCTAATTTCACGCAAAAATATCACAATTAAACACTTAGTAAGCCATAATCACACAATTTCACAATTCAAGTTGAATTTTCACCCAATTAACATGAAATTAATAAAGTTGAATCATAAAATCAATTAGGTAATGATAATATTCAACTATTAAACCACAATTAATCATAAATCTACATAAATTCTCACAAAATCTCAAATTCTCAATTTTAGCATTTTTGGGCCAAAATCCCTAAATAATGCAAAGCACTTAATGAATTATGCATAAACAAGTGAAAACAACAAGAAAACTTACTTAGGTATCACTAATTTAGGAGAATGATGTGAAAAATTGGATCGGAGAATTGAAGGGCGACGACGGGAAGTGAGAGAGAATGAGAAAGTGGAAGGGTTAGGGAATTTTTCAGGGAGTTTTATTGTTCCTTCTTATAACAATTTGTTTTCAACAAGGGTCTTAATGGAGTCATTGGTTTAATTAATTTCATACATTATGTAGGGAATTTTTCAGGGAGTTTTATTATTCCTTCTTATAACAATTTGTTTTCAACAAGGGTCTTAATGGAGTCATTGGTTTAATTAATTTCATGCATTATGTTTTTGTTAACGTCTTACAATTTGTGGCTTATTTTTGGGATATTAAACTATTATGTGAAGAAATCAATGGAAGTAAGCCATTAATTCGAGACCCACTGATGTTAGGAGTTAAGGATATGTTAAGCTAATGACGTTAAATAAGTACTACTTAGGAGGCGACTTAAGAATTAGGATATGTTTCATTTTTATTTTCATTTTATTTTTTAGTGCTGGACTATTTTTATGCTTTATGTTTATTTTGTAGAGAGTTAAATCAACAGATGTTCATGACATGAATTGTGTCCAAGTTCCATCTCCTACATCATCACCACCTCAATTGCATAAGTATTCTTGTTCTTACTTTTTTATTAATTTTTATTTCCTTATGTAGTTTTTATTTCCACATTGAGAACAATGTGTTGTTCAAATGTGGGGACATATATGTACTTGCATATCATTTGTGTGTATGAATTCTGCATTTACATTGTGTTAGTTTTTAATTAGGTTAACATAGTGTGAATATTTTGTTGCATGATGTATGCATTGTGTCAATGTGTTAATGGCATGAATTGAACATAATTGGCTTAACTTCAAACATGGTCTTTAAATTGTAAAGGCATATTAACTTGTGAATTTTGTGTTTTAAGTGTCTTTAGGAAGAATATGCATTTTAATTTGGATATGACACCTATTCTTTCACTTTATGACACTTGTTTAGATATATTTATAATTACACTCATTTAAATTGGTAGGCATCATTTGTAACCTTTCATGAGAGTGATTGATTAAGAAGAAGCAAGGTAAACTAAGAATGTGAAAAAAGTGTTAAACACAAATTCCTATTTCGCTGGCCTTCTTTAAGAAAATTGGGTTAAGAATAAAGTTGGTAATCAGTTGAGAGTTGTGATATAGCCAAGTGACCAAAGGCATTCACAACAAAAGTTTGTCTTTGAGTCAAAAGGCTAGAATGACACGTCAACTAAGCTAAATAAAAAATGTAACCTACTTGAGTAATCGAGGCATTCATGACAAGGCGTTTTCCTTCACGTCAAATGACTATGTGATTGTTAAAGAAAATCTAAAAAATGGTGCTTATAACAAAATTAAACCTACTGATCCTTTAAAAATAGTAAGAATTTTTATGAAAGGCTACTTGGTGATAGTTTGCCTTTCTAACTAATCAATAATAAAAAGTGCATATTAACAAGTTCCATAGATTTACTAATAAATCTTACTTAGAGCATTATAAGACTCATTATTATAAATTTTCATGGTTAGACTTGGTCGAGATCAAACTCAAGTTCTTAAAGACTCATTTATTTATTAACTAGTAGTTAAACAAAATTGAATAAAAAAGGACAAGAAAAAAGGCTTTCTAAATCAACGTTTTTTTACTCTATCAACAAATGCCTAAACCAAAAACTCTTATACTTTATCCAATGACATTTCTTACAAGCTCATTAGACTAGGATTCAACAGCTGCTTCACTTTATCATTCATATTAAGATAGGAATTGGCCCAAAGTAATAGAGTAGGCAAGCAACCAACTCAGACTAACAGAGAGAGATTCTAAGATCTTCAAAACAACCTATATTTATTGCATTTATGTATTATGAAGGGAAAGTAATAACATATTTCATGAAAGGAAAGTAATAGATATGCCTAGATTCACTAATATGATTATATGTAAATCAGAGTTGTGATTGTGGCTAATAAAGTGCATGAAGAAGCCAATTTGCACTATAAGATTAGCTGGGAACCATCTTGACAAGAGGGAGACATTAGGGATTAAGTTTTAGGGAGTAAATATGCAATTTGTTCTAGTTAGAAAATTTGTTTGTTTGTTGTTAGCTTATTCATTTACATCATATCTATTCTTAAATATGGATTGAGCTGGAGAGTTCCTCTAAGTTAGGAGGTCTTGTTTGTGGGACATTTTATAAAGCCTCAGTCTTTTTTCTTTTATAAAATTCACTTAATTTTCAAAAAAATTAAAATGATTATTTATAAAATGAATATAATAATATTTATTTTAAAATAATTGACACATAATTTATATCTTATTTGATTTTATTAGTTTAAGTATCCAAATAAAACTATATGATTTAAAATAATTCATGTTGGTAAAGTACTTATATTAAATATTTATATATTAATTGAATAATATTACAAAAAATATAATATTCTTATTTGAAAATTTTATATTTTACATCATGTTTTATTTTAAATTTAAAATTAAAATGAAAATTAAGAAAACTAAAAACTACAGTCTACAGTAAATTATTAAAAATAAAACTAAATAGCCCTTAATTAATTGGGCATTCCCCGACTGCAGAACTAGACAAAAATTCGTAATACCCATAGACCATCAGATCAAATTTTGTGGACGCCTCTAAAGTTGGTTAAGTTAGGCAAAACGCACGTAATGAAATCATTTGTGTTGGACGTGAACTAACCTCTTGTGGTTCACCTCCCGTAACCGATTGGGTGAACCACACACCAGTTAAGGTAGCTACTATTTTTTCTTTTCATTAAAATAGGATCAGCGCAGAATCCATGGCTTCAACAAAGAGTCAAATAGTGTGCCTTATATGTAACAATATTATAATGTCATGAATTTCTTAATTGCCTCCCCATGAACTTTAAACAATTTTGTATATATTCAGGTCCCTGCTTCTTGTTAAATTATTTTTTTTCTCACTGGTAAGATGATGATGTTGCATTGATTTTTTTTATCCTAACATGGGCTCTTGCCTACTCAAAAGTTTCGATGATGGTCAAAATTTGATCAACCAAACTAAACGGTCAGAACAGTATAATATTCCAAAGCGTGGTCGACAACTCTGTCCAACTAAATCAAATCAAATGAGACAGTACTTAATAGATTATCTACCGTAAACATCTTCCAATGATAGCCAACGGACGCTTCAGCCAAGTTTTCTTTCTTGTATACGTTTTTATCCTCCTCCATAATTATAGCATAAATTTACAAGTTCTAATTAATGCGCTTATGAGATTAATTTTTGTTGGCGAAACTTTTAGTCTTGTTAGATAACACATAATTTCTTGTGTTGCAAAATTAAGCAACTATACATATAAAATAATCTCTAAAATCTTTTAAGTAGCTTTGTTAAACAACACATAATAGTTTTTCTTATTAAAATTCAAGCGACAATGATTACAGAGTGTGCAATGTTTACGTCTTTAAACCTTTAAGTGGGGGTTTGAAATGGTTCTAAAAAATTATTTTCCTTACAGCTAGAGGATTGACTATTCCATTACAAATATTTAGATATGTATTAGTGGCTTGAATAGCTATATAAATTGACATTTTAGTACTTAGAATTGCAAGAGTGATCTTATCAAAATATGTTCGAATAAATATTGAAGAGTTAATAAAAAAGATTCGATTATCGATTAAGGACCTAACTAATTTGACCTCAAGTATTGACCAATATTTTAAAAAAAATTAAATTTAAATATATTCCAAAACAGTAAACAACCTTTGTAAGAGTCTAGTACAAGTGACTAGCTATAAAATGAGGCCTAAACACCCTTTGATCAAAGTCAATATAATAAAGTTAAAAAGTTTAGACTATAATTAGCAGGTTATATAAGCAAAAGGAACACTGTATCGAGTAAGAGACCAAATTGCCTTATGTGAAGTTGTTAACTACATCCCTACTATAAGGTAGAGCATAACAACCTTTAAGATATGAGAGCTAAGTTTTCGTACATTAAGCTTGACCTTGAGGTAAGTAGAGAGGTTGAGGTTTCTCCCCCTCATGAGGATTATCTCTCTTATTCATGTGACAAGCTTCTATTTGAAGACATTACTCTCAAGTTGAGGATTATAAAACAATCTGGCAGTCCTCTTATATTAGATCGAGCATATTGAGCAACCAAAGGCTAGCATTAATAGGCAATGGTCATCACTGGTCATAGATATGGGATTTCAAACCCATCTAACTATCTTTTCCTAATTAGATTTTCTACAGAAGGCACTACAAATTTGTTGAATATTTAACTAGCTCTCCTTAAAGAAATAACAATTGAAAAATAGTTAAAGGATTCCAGAAGTTGATTACAAAAGCAACATTTCAAGTTCAATTCAGCAATACCATACAGTCTAGCCTTGGTGCAAAGTTTATTGAGAATGGCAAGCCATAATATAAATGATACTTCACGCTCCAACTAACATTAGGGGAAGGATAGCTAAATAGTTATAGACATGATTTTATAGATATGATAGGGAACTCCAAGTAGAAGAAAGGAGGTGATTTTATAGAAAGCTCAGTAATAGAAAATAAAACTAATGAAAGATGTTCAGCATTTGAGGAGAGAAAAATGAAGCTTTCACCTTTATTGATAATGAGATCAGAGAGTTGCTCGAAAGTATTTAAAGATCTAAATAAGTAAAATAAAGTTGAAATATGCTTTATTAAATAGAAGGAGGTCATATGTAAAGGAAAGATGACAAATCTTTGGAGATCTGTGTTTTCTGTGAAAGCTGAACTTGTCATTCCTATCAATGCTATGGAGCAAACACTTGAATAAAGCCTCTATACAAAGAGTAAATAGGTAAAGGGAAACTGGATCCCTTGCCTTATACCCATATTCCCCTTAAACAATGGAGAGGCTTCTCCACTGATAAAAATTTTGTATGAAGCTGAGGTACCACTCTCCTTAGTCCAAAAGATGAACAAGATGGAAAACCGAAATCCTAGAAGGTTCCAATGAAAAAAAATCACATTTTTCATAATAAATTGCAAAGGAGAGTTAGCTCTATTGTTCTTAATGTTATTGTGATCAAACTAAAAGGTTAAAGTCAAATCAATCTCAAACTCTAACTACTTAAGTAGAGTCCCTACATCATTTTCCATTAATTTGGTCATATTTTCATTACATATTGTTAAGTTGTCTTGCTTAGGACTATGTTCCTTATCAATGATAATATATTTTCCTCAATGTAAGTCAATTTGCTTTATTTTATAGTAATCCCATCTCTAAAATGTGTTGTATGTTGGTATCCATTTTTTTTTTCCTTTGGTGAGCTAAATACAACCTCCTTTGATATGAGACTACAATAGAATACTTAAATAACTTGTCATCTTCTCTTAGCCTCATTAATAGGATTAACTCTGGGAAGTTCTAATATATATCAACTATTATGTAACTCCTTGCATAACTCATATGTTTTGTCCCAATAATGGCTTCATCAGTGCCAAGTGACTTAAACCTTCAGTGGTCCAATTTTTCAATAATACATTATGATATTAATCCTAAAAGATACCTCGTTCTATTTCAAATTTTGTAGTTAAAAGTCTAGTTTCTATTTCTAGAGAAATAAAGGCTTATTATTGAAATGCCAAGGTCTACCTTCTAAAATTTTTTGACCATTAGATTCTAAGTCAAATTAGAATGGAAAGAGATTTTTCTTATTGACTGGGGCCTCCTTTAAGCCCAAGTGTTCATTAAAGGGAAAGTTGGTCACTAGTTTAAGAAAAAATCTGCTAACATTGATTATAATTTAAAAGGTCCGTCTCTTAGAACTTCCATTATAGGAGCAGCTATAGTGCTTCCATAGATGAGTTTTGATGGGCATAAAATGAAGCTTAGTTGAAGGAGAAAAGTCTGTAAGAACTTGATCCTGAAAGAGCTTTGTGGTTAATAAGTGAAAAAGTGCATTGGTGTTAAGCTCAATAGGTGAAACAAACGAACAACTAGGATTGTTAAGTGAGGATTGTATGATGCTAGAGGGAGAGAAATCTAATGTGTTAAGGATTTCTAAATGAAGGGGTCAGATATGGACAAGAAGGAAAGCTTGAGGATTCTAGTGGTAGTCAGATTGAAAGGAGACAAAAACATTGCTAAAAGAAGCAAAAAATCAATAGGTTAACAAAAAAGTTTTAAAAAATCATTATAAAAAAGGAAGAAAAAATATAAAAAAGGAAAACTTTTTACAAGTAGAAAAGATAAAAATATTCATAAGCTAAAACTAAAACAGAGAATGAAGAAATAAAGACTAACAAAAATAGGAAGAAAAAACATTAAAATAGGATGAAATAAAAAATTCTAAGGGAGAATGGCAAGGAGATAGTAAAGAGGAACAAAATTAACTAAAGAGTAAGCTTGTAAAGAGAATAAAAACAGGAATAGTATAAATAACAATGGGAACAGTCACACTAAGGAGCAGGAGTTGGTTTGTAGTTAAAAGTAAGGGAAGACATTGGATGTATTAGGTTAAGGACAATAATGACTATAGAGAAGTAATAACTTCTTGTAATTTGCCTAAAAAAGAAAGTTATTAATACATTTACTTCCTAAATTTATCAATAACTTGTATGTGTATACCTTATCATATCTCTCTTTCTCTCAACTTGCTTCTACATGTTCCATTTGTCATCATCTCTCGTACCCAATAAAAGAAATTATCTTAATCCTAACTAAATTAAAGCCTCCCTAAAAACAATTAACCAAGGAATATTATGAGCAAATAAAATATTTATATATTCTTTAAAGACATTAAAACTTTTGCATTCAAATAACACTTATTTTAATTTAAGCTACTGAATGTTATTGATGTTAAGAAAATAATAAAAATAGAGTGCTCATTTAATCTGATTAATTCCTAAAAAAATATCTTATAACTTAATATTTTAAAATTCATACTTTATTACATGAAAATATATACATACATATATATATATATACTGTTTTAGTAAAAAATAGACAGAACTAACACATAGTATAATTTGAGATATTTATTCCATTAAAAAAGTTAACAAAAAATTTAAAAAATGATAAGTATATTTTCATTTAAAATAGTATGAAAACTCCATTGGGAATATTAAATTATTGGATTTTTTCATAAATGAGTCAAATTGCAAGAAAAGTTTGTATCTTTATCTTTATGTTTAATTTTTAGAACTTTTAAGATATAATTTAATATTGAAAGCATTTCATTATTATTTTTCTAATTTTATTATATAACAATGAAAAAAATCCTTATTTTTCACATTTATAAGACCAAATGGATCAATCTAAACATGACATAAGTTTTTAAAGTTAGAAATGGAATTAATAAAAAGATAAAACAACATTATTATAAACCTTAACATAAAGGTCACACTATTACAAAATACAAGCCACAACAAACCATCTAGCATTAGGGTTAAAAACATCATCCTTCTAACCTAGATTTATCAGATCTTGAAGTATAGAAAGCTTATATAATAAGATTCACGTAGCCATTAAATTAGTTCATGAAAGGAGAATGTTCCCTCTTATTTAAAACTAGAATTATTCCTAATTAACATCCATTCTCCAATAGGAAGCTATTGATACACTAAAATCTCTTGCATCTATTTTTAGCATGAGTTACTTTCTTATCTAATGAATACCTCTACAAAAACTTGCTCCTTAGGACTTTTAACTCCCTCAGAGCATTTGATATTCCTTTCTTTTCAATTAAAAATATTTTTTTTATTAATTTTAAAAATATTTTATTTTAAATAAAAATATTTATGCATATAAATATTATTGAAAGTATATTAAACAACATTCAAATCACAATATATTAATTATTATACATTTTTAAACCATATAAAATATAAATGAAAGTATATCTAATCAAAGTTTTATATAAATTATAACATAAGTAAACTAATATCGAAAATAAAATTTTAAAACATATAAAAGCCAATAATATTATATAAATCCCAAAAAAATATCTAAGTTGAGTAAATAGTTAAATACACAATAAACGGGAAGATAAGTTTGTGGGTATTGTAGGAATTATATATAAAAAATAAGGGCAAAAGAAACTAAAAAATAGACTCATTAATTGATCTAAAAAATCTATCTAAAAAATACTTTTTTAGAAACTCCAAATTTGAGCTTCTTAAAAAGTCGCAATTGGCTGTTAAAAAAGTCATATCTATTAAAAAATACTTTTTAATTTTTACAACCAAACATTAATTTTTTTAAAAAACAGCTTTTATAGTAAAAAAGTACTTATTGCCTCCCCAAAACCCATCTAAACAGGCACCTAATCTATAAAACCTTCATAAAACATAACGATATACGTTACTTATATATCTGAGATCACTCACCCATGGTCAAAGATCAAAACTTTGCAACTCCTTGCTAAGTCCAAATTATTCGGCCGATCCCTTAATCATCCATTCAATAATATTAGTTCAGTGAATGTAAAGTTAATCACCTAATAATGGAGGTCCGTTCGAATTAGTAATTTAATTTATCAAAAAATAATAATTTTGATAAAATCAGCTTATAAATATTGAATATGGTAAAATCAAATCAAATTATATCTTCAAAATAACAATTGAATGAAATAATTATTTACTTTAATTGGAAAAATTTTAATTGAGTAACAAATCAATCCAATACTTTGTTGCTCCATTCCACTGGTAAGTTTTACAATCACATCGTACAACCAAAATCTAATTGATTATACTTATCATCCCAAGTTAATTAATCATAAGATACTATATTTGTTAGTCATTACTTGAATACAATGTCTAAATATTAATATTTTTGTGCTCATTCCTTTTTAAAATTTACCGGACATAGAATTAGTGCTCATTCCTTTTATGGTTGATTATGAAATTGCCTTTCCATTCTCTATTCACAATAGGGATGAAACTCTGAGGTTAGAGACATCCTATTCCTTAGCTGCTGGAATTCAGCTAATTGCATTATATCATGCCAATTGCCAATTCAAATCGATGTCTTTTTCCTATTGCCAATTTTGTGTTTAGATGTTAATAGGCTTGATAAAGAAATTAGCATAATTGAGGAATATCGATATACTAATGAATTATAGATTAAATTGATTTCAAGAGAATTCTTATAAGGATTCAAATTTTAGGAGCTGTTTGTTTTCCTTTTTTAGTTTTTTTGTTGTAATTTTTGTAAATTAAAAAAACAACCTTTAAAATCGTGTTTGGTTAAACACGTTTGTATATTTCATTTTTAAAATTAAAAAATGGTAACTATTTTATGAAAACATAAAAATAATGTTTTTGTGATTTCTAAAAACAAGTTTTCATCTATTTTGAAACTTTTTTTCACAAAAACAAATCATATTCAAGTTTCTCTTCTCTGCGTCGAGTTCGTCTTTTGCGTCTTCACTGGTGTTGTACTATCTCTAGGTTTATTTTCATATCTATTTGTTACTTCTGCGATTTCTCTTGTCACTCTTGCCCATAACATCAAACCCATCATACTTCTTGCGACTATCAATACTACTTTCTTGTTTTTCTCTTTGTGTTACTCTAAGCTGAGTATATTGTTGATGATATGATCAGTCACATTAGTTCGGTAGTAAAAAACAAAATAGAGAAACTACGCGTGATGGAAGAAAGATATGAACCAACACAGAACTATGAAAAGGAAGAGAGATATGAAGAAAATAACAACATTATAGATGTAACGTACTTACTAAAAGCAATCATGTAGAACTTCTGCTTTGATCATAAGATTCTACATTTTTTTTGTGATGATAAAGAAGATGATTCACTCTCGTTCCTCCTCTGAACAACAATTTTTTTAACTAGAATGAGTGCTCGTGCGACGTGTTTTAATTCTTCAATTTTTGCTTCACCTCCTTTGCTATACATAACGATAACTTCATCTTTTTGTGGCAAACTGATCCTTTATAAATAACTAACATAGAACCGTGAACAACCCATGAAATAACATTATTAAAACCGAAGGTTATAGCTATTTTCTTGATCCTCACATCATTTTAAAGTAGAGATAGCTATAGTTGTTTTCTTCTTCCTCACGTCTTTGTCTTTGCAACTATTTTATTCTTGAACTTCTTGTTATTATTTTTCCTTGTCCTCATTTCTTTATAGCTTTTTTCTTCTCATCATCGTGCCTTAGTATACAGTAGAGCACGCATAGAGTTGAGCACTTGTCTTTACATCATTTAATGCGGCAGAGCCTAGAATTCACGTAGTCTTAAATGACTTTATC
>JANSVI020000602.1:353766-364318 GCA_025434765.2 Erythroxylum kapplerianum | reverse complement strand
ATCAATAAATGTCATATTAAACTCGACAATAACATGTCAAAACTGTTACTAAAGCATCATATCTTTAGTAACATGGGCTGTCATAGCATAGTCATTAGTGTTACTATTCATATTTAATAACACTTATCACATGTTACCGTATGTCATTTTTGTTGTAGTGATAAAAGCTACTATGCAGCTTCATATCTAGCAAATTTGTTAAACACAATCTCTGGTTACTAGTTAGATTTGACTCACTTTTTATCGGACGAATCAACTATCAAGTTAGGATTAAAGGGATGAATGAGAAGAGTCTTGAGGTTGTCTGGAAGGGCTCTGAAACTCTTGGTTCATCAGCACAGGTTAGTGTCTTCACCTATCTTTCCTTTGTTTATATTGCAGTCTCAGAGGCCTTATAATACAAGAACATATCCAAATCAACAATTATCTTCTTTCCAAAAGCTCCTACTCATTGCTTTTTGATTATTCATATTAATTTTCATATTGAGATGCATTTGTGTAGATATTTGCTGATGCATTCCCTGAGGGTTATAGAGCTCCAGATGACTTCTACTATCAAGTGAGTACTAAGGGTTTCGATTCAAATTTTGTATACTAAAAATGTTTATGAATTTTATACAATTCACATGCATGGCCCATGCTCTTTGTCAGAGGCATGCTTATAAGTAACATCCAAATGAAGTCTTCTAATATCACATGTTCACCATATATCCATCCTGAACCTCTGCTTACATTTTGTCCATGTACAATATTATCTGAGTCTACAATCTTAATGCTTGATTAAACACCAATTTCTAGTGCTTACTATTTGCATAATAAAAGTTTGGATACAGTTAAATTCAAATAGTCCTCATTGATCTTGGTTTCTAACTATAAATGCTTATTAATTTTTCAAATAAATAAATTTATTGCTACCATTTGTAAATATGCATTGAAAAAATATAAAACATGCGAGTGTCTTTACTATTTTATGGATTGTTGAGTGCTTACATGATAGAGAAGTTGTACTTTGAAAGGTACTTAATGGTTTTCACTGAATATTTTGTTAGGTTACTTTCCCATTCTAACAACCTCCTTTTTTCTTTCCTAATTAAAAACAAACTAGCTTAATTATGCATAATTTTAGACACTCTAATTTTGAAGTTACTTTCAAGATTCTTATGGCTAATCTTTCGTATATGATGGTTGACGTATGAAGTTACTCTTATCGACACGGACAAACCTAGAGTCATTCTAGTTATATTGTAATTTTTTTTTGTAATCTTAGCATTTATAATTTGTAAACTAATTTCTATATTTATTAGTTTGTCTACAAGAATTGTAAAGTTGTAATTAAAATATTGTATACGATGATTATTTTTTTGTTTGTATAATTTAATGATATTTTATTTTTATATACAATGCTTCAAATTATGAATTATTTTTGTATTATATTTTTGTATAATAAATTAACACAAAATATAAATATTATATACAATAATATGGATTAAAAATGTCACAAATAATTATAACTAACATGCTATAACATTTTGTTAAAATGTATATTAAAAATTTGACTAAAATTTACAAAATGTAGCTACAAATATTTGGCTACATTTTTAGAAACATAGCTAAAATTTGTTTGCTACATTTATGAAAACTTAGCTAATAATTGTTAGCTATGAAAACTAAATGTAGCCCAAATGTATTGGCAACGATGTTATAAAATGTCACTAATAGTACAAAATGTAGGAAAAACTATTTACAACGACTAGTGAAAATTTTCATCCATAATTTTTAGCTACGAGAATTTGACAATGTTTTTTACGACGATTATAAATCGCCATCAATGATTATTAGCAACGATTTTGGGACATTTAGTGACAAATTTTTTCATAGCCAAATATTGTTTTTATTATAGTGAATAGACCATACTTGTTCAATAATTTCTAATATATAATTAATGATATATTAACGGACCCATCATATAATAAGTGAAGGGCTTGCATAAGTCTCACCCTTCATGCATCTTTTGTTAGCATATGTACATAACTAAATGATGGCAAAAGATTAGAATGCGCATATTTAACATCTTGTTACCCATGTTAAAGCTAAAATAGTAAAAGTGAGAGATTTAATGAGAAATCAGAAATTCATTTCATGCTCATGCATTATGTGATATGCACATATACATGAATATTGAATCTTTGCACTTAAAAATGACTGTACATGCATTCATTGACATTCCAAGTATAACTGTTCATAAATGTGATTGTTATTGAGAATTGTGGTTTGTTTGTATTGAAAATTTATTTGGAGAGTGTAATTGTTGATCTAGAATTTTTGGAGAATTTTAAGAAAATTTATGAAAATTGTGAGGTAATTTTTAGACTAAGAAAAATACCAAGTGGCAAGACAAATGATAAATGGTAGTAGAATTTACTGTCAAATGGCAATGAAAATTTTGATAAACGATTTTAGGAATTATTGACAAGTGTCATTGGAAATTGGGAGACAATTAGAATAGAAATTGGATTTAAGTTATAAGAATTGGACATGTGGCAAGTGACAAATGTCACTTGCCAAACAATGTCTTAAGTCCACTAAGCATTTAATCCCTTTGTTTTAGTCTCCCACAATGCTTTTTATTTAAAAGACCATTAGGTGTTGTTCTTACTCTCCCCATCTTTTTCTTCATGGCTTCTCTTCTCTTCTCTTCTTCTTCTTCATCTTTCGTTTTCTTTAATCACTACCTTATCAACTTTGAAGATCACACTTTTTTTCATTTGATACTAGCATTTTTGCTATCTTCTTCCTCATTGCCACAAGAAAAACCTATCCTTACCTCCTTCAAGATGATGATCGTTTGATGCTTGGGAGCTAGGACTAAGTGTTGTTTTTGAAGAATTGAAGCTAAACCCCACTATAACTAAGGCACCATTATGAATTGATGCTTTTAATATGTCTATGGAAATCAGATTCTGCAAAGGTCCCAATAGAAAACCAGTTGTCTTGCCAGAATTTGGTGGTCTTGTCGTTGACTATAAGGTTGATTATCTCTAAACTAACTTTTCCCCTTATTTTCATGATAGATTACATCAAATAGGACACACTAGAGGAGGAGCTGTAGTTTCAAATGCTTTTGTTCTTGAGATAATATTCATGTATTCACTTAGACCACAAAGATTGTTTATTCTTGTATAATCTCCACAGCCTCTTAATTAACATTATTTGAATTCAAGATCCTAAGAGGAATAAGTTTGAGACCACCCTCATTCCTTGGAGTGCACACTTCAAGCCATTTGACCGTGACTTTACCTCTAGAAGTATTGGACCTTGACCATAAAAAGTCTTTGAAAATATTGTCTATATGCATAGTAACAAAAATTGGAAAGGTAGTTTGTGTAGCTAAAAAAACATTTATGAAACTAAGAAAAGATTATATAAGTTACACTTTATTAGCTAAGGATAAATTTATGTTACTCTAATTATAGATTTTAGGGTTAATTTTATCAATGAGGAAGGAGTACTCCTTTTAAGCTAGCCTTGAATTAGAAATGGAAAGCCCAATATAACCAGTAATAGATGCTATAATTTTAAACCTGTCATTAATCTAAAATTGAGTTACATATAAATGGCACTCTTAGAGAGGTAAGTGGCACTCTTGGTTCAATTTACTTCAATACCTAAAGGTTTGTTAAAGATTTAAGAGCTAATTCTTGAGCAAGTTTTATATCTAATAAAACCATCAATACACTGCAAGTTTACGAATTGTACATTGTAGCATATAAGGTTATAGTTCCCTCGAGGAATTAGATTAAAAAAATTTGGACTTAACTTTGTCTAAGTTATTTAGAATGTGATTTGAATGATAATAATAATAGAAGTTAAAAATTAATAAAACAAATCACTTAAGCAAATAATAAGTGAGTTGCTAAATTAACTTAAGGTTGATTAAGGTTAAATGCTTAGGATTTATTCTTTCATTATTTTGTTTCCTTAACAATTATTGACCTAATTATTGTTGATCTTAGATTTTCTAATTTATTGATTACTATCAAGACCTAATCTATTAACCCTAATTTAATATGAAAATGACATAATTGTAACCTCTCGATTCTTAAACTTTCCTAATGTTTTCAATTAGATATGAAGTTATTTATTGGACAATTAGTTTCTCACACAAGACCTCTCTTTCAATCATAATTAATATAATAATTACAAGACTTATTAAACTACCAACTCTCATTGCACAATCTAATCTGATTACTTTTACTCACTCTCTCGATTTATTGTCAAGTATGAGCATTCACAATTATCACAACACCACAATATGTATTGAATAAATAATAATCAAAGTCATAAAATAAATTTGGAATAAACCCTAATTTGGGATTTAAAAACTCATTAACATGTTTAATATCTTAAGACGCCAATTACACATCAACAATAAAGAAAGAAACAATGGAAAAATAATGAAAAATCTATTTATTCCTTGATTTGGAAAGCTGGAATCTCCTGATGTTGTTCTTGATCTCCCACCTTAATCCACTTTGATTCAATGACTGCTCCAATTTTGAGTATGTTTAATGTTGTTAAATAGTGTCTCAGGTTCTAAAGGTGTAACTAGGTTTTTTTTCCCCATTTCTAAAAATGCCCTTAAACCTTAAAATAGATGAAAAAGTCATGCTTGCGAAGTGTCTGTCATGATTGTGACCTTGCCCATACCGCTGTATGCACATCCAATGTCCTTATTCTTCAATTATCTGTTTTTTAACACTAACAAACACATCAAACACCTCAAGAAACATAAAATCAAGATTGAAATCATTCTCTAAACCACCCAAACACTTAGAATATAAACAAACACTCCTAGAGGTCAAAAAGATTGGAAAAAATTGGTCATTCACAACCACTAATGAAGGATTCTCAAGTTAACAAAATTCTAAGTCTATACTTATGATAATCATCTAATAAATACCTAAAAACAAACTAAAAAATCTATCACTAACACTAAGGTTTTGATGGAGTTTGCATCAACATTAGACAAGAGAATTAAGTCATCTTGAAAACATATATTAGAAATCATAAAACTCTCACATTTTGAAGGATTAAAAAGTCTAGATCTCTTTATAACTCTTTTTAGAAGTTTGATGAAGAATTCCATATCTAGTGCAAACAAATAAGGTGATATGGGACCACCTTGACGAATTTCTTTCAGGCTTTTAATGGTTTTGGCCAATTGACCATTAATTAAAAAGTTGAAATTAATAGTAGTAATGCATTGCCTAATCCAATTAATGAAAGGATAAGGAAACTCCACGATAATAAGTGTGTTAATAATGAACTCCTAACTAATCCTATCATATGTTTTCCTTAGATCAAGCTTAATGATGCAATTCTTTCTGCTTCTCTTCTAAGAGTAATTTCTAATCATTTCTTGCAATAATAAGATGTCTTCTATAACTCTACCTAGAATATAGACTCTCTAAGATTGATCAATGTATGAATGGATTACTATCTTTAATCTTTTAGAAAGGGTCTAAAGTCTAAAAATGTTTTCTGCTCATAGAATGAGAGTAATAAAAGTTTTATTGAGCTTCATAAGGACTTCTTTCTTAAAAAATTCAAGGAAAGCATCAGTAACTATTGATTTTGTAAATAATCAAGTTTTCATAAAGAAGTTCCATTTAAACAATCATAACTAGGGGCCTCATGAGGATTTAATGATTTCAAATTGTTCTCAAGTTCCAAAGCATTGATAGGTTTGCATAGACTACCCATTTCCTATGATGTTGATCTATCTTTGATGATCTCTTTAAGAAAAAAATTGAAGACAAAGTATTAGTGGGAGCATTCATCATGTTAGAGAAAATATCAAAAGCACCATCCAGAAGTTATTGTTAATTGTTACATTTTTTGCAAACCACTCTCTAGGTACATGATTTTATTTTTAATTTTTATAGAAAAGACATCTTTATAGAAGAACAGAGAATTTCTATCATCCTCTTTGCTTCATTAAGGAGAAATCATAGTTTCATGGCTTTTTTCTCCATATCCTAAAGGTTTGAAGAAGTCGGATTATTGTACAACTCAAACTAAATCTCCTCAAGCTTCTTCTTACTGGGGTTTAGTAAATGAAACCTACATTACACGATAATAAATTTTTATTTCCTGTTTAAGCAATCTAATCCTTCTTGTTTAGATGTAATGTTTGATTCCTCTAATGGTTGGGCTTAGACCATTCCATAAAGTTTCCCAGAAACCTGCTAATTCAAACAAGAAGTTGAATTTGTAAGACATTTTAGGACCATTGAAGTCTGTTTGAGAAAGAATGATATAGTGATCTGACAAATTGTTATGTTTAAACAGTATAAAGCTAGAAGGAAAAGATTAGAGCCATTGTTGATTCATCACGCTTCTATCAAGGCTTTTCCTAATAAAATATTCATTAGTTTGATTGTTTTACCAAGTGAAGAAATGTCCATATAAGGTGTAGATCCATCACTTGTATGCCTTTCAAGAGTTTCCATAGATCAGAACAAGGCATGCCTACTAATCTCTCATCTTTAACTTCATCAAGGATGATGATTGAGTTAAAATCACTATTAATTAACTAGCGAGTGGAGATGTGCCTTACCACTTCTTTGAGTCTATTCCATAGGGTATTTCTTTGATAAACATATAGTAGCAAGTTATACAAAGGCTAGAATTAAATAGTTCTCATAGTAATTTAGAATTTTTCCATTTGCAGTAGTGTGTATATTTGCTGAATTCTTTCCAATTTCAAAGGAGCAGCTTGTTGAGATTACAATTTTCATGTTTTATGCATGATTCCAAAATTCCAAGAATTACTGCTTTAATTTCCAAGATTTGGTCTATGAGGGGCATTAGCCCCTTTGACATTCCAAAATAAGATTATTATTTGGATGATTTCACTGACGGAGTTTTTTCTTCCTGTTGGATCTTGTCCTACCTATAGAATCAAAGTCAAGTTTATTTCCATATACTTCATCTGCTTCTTTTAAAGAACTATTGTTATGTGTGGCTTTGTCATTCATGGTCTCTTTTTGGCTTATATCCTTTTCCACTAGGGTACCATTAACATCTTTAATTATTCTCTACTTATGTATGTTCGTTTGATTTTTCCTCATAAAGGATGTCTTAAACAATAAATTGTGGTTTAGTGAGAAAATCATTTTAATTGATCCTCTCTGTATTGGCTTATGGTAACTCATGATATTCACTAGTTTTAAAAACTCTACTAGTAGGCTTTAAATCTTCTTTTTTCCTATACTAAGCTTCCATACATAACTAACCTTAACAATGACTTTAGTGGGTTCCAAGTTTTCATCGAGCCTTATAATAGCAATTTCATCAAGTAAGCTAGTCATGGAATTTACTAAAATGCAAATTTTAGCATAATTTATACTTTGAATTTTATAAATAGTTTGATCTATACAGATTGGTTTACTAATCAAGCTAGCCAAGTGACTTAGACTAGAGGTGGTCCAATATTCTAAAAGCACACCGTCGATGCAGATCCATAAAAGGATATGCTCCTATTTAACATCTTCAATATTTAATCTAGGTTTCCATATTTATAGGATATGGGGCTACTAAACATATGCCATAGACTAGCTTCGAGTACCCACTTTATATTCTATGAGTGAGTGAATTTGAATATAAATACACCTTTAGATTAAAAAAAAACCTCTTGCAAACTATGCTTTCTCCAGTTATTGAAAGCCCATTCTTTCATAACAAGAAAAGAAATTCTTCTATTAAGAAAGAAATTAACAATTATGGCATTCCATCTTTGTACTCCAACTTTTAGAGTCTCCAAAGGAGGTGATGTTATTCTTTATACAAATGTTTCACTTAGGGGATAAAAACTTAACTTAACTTCTAGTTTGTTATCCCCTAGCACTTGTACCTATTTTTTATTTATAGAGTCTTCATTAAAGCGAATTTTAGATTAAGGGCCATCTATGGATGAGGGGTCAGCTTGAGCAACAAAGTTTGAAGGTGAGAAAATGCACATGTTTAGGGTGAAGGTTAATGTCCAATGGAAAAATATAGTAGGAGTTGGTTAAGGAGTTGTGGAATGGTCTTAACAAGGAAGTTTAGAATAGAGAAAAAAGGAAAGTGTTAAAGCATGTAAGGCATGCACTAGTAGGGAGAACAAAGAAGCATAGTTAAGGATGAAGGACAAGGAAGTAGTAAGGATGTAGAAAGGAGGCAAGAGCCACATTGTTGAAGATAAATTCAAAGATAGAATTGATTATAGGGAAAAGTCGAATTGATTATAGGGAAAGGTCTTACCTAGATCTTTTTTTGATAAATCAGTAAGACTTTTATACAAATAATAAAAGGTATGTATAGACAAGAGATTCCAAAATCGAAATCTCTTAGCTACCAAAAGGGTTCAAAAGAATTTATAACAATCCCTTCCATCCTAAAACCATACAATAAAACCCAACCATCCTACTCTATACCATTTTCCTACCAAAAGATCTTAAAGCTAACATATCTATCTACTAACACAAGATACTCAACCCAATTTCCAGTAATACCATCAAGCAACAAGAAAAACAATCTAAACAATAGTTAACAAAAATAAAATGAATAATGTCCTTGTTTTCTTCTTTATTGTCAAGTATGCCCACCTCTCTCAAACCTTCATTGATAAGTTCATTGTTGGATCTTCTGGCCACCACTTTTATGAAATTAGGCACTGTCATTGATATCCATTGTCCTGCTACATTGTTATGCCATTAATGTGTTCACTCCAATTCTCTTTTGCTTTATACCAAAGGGGAAGAAGAAATCCACTTTGACTAAACCTAAAAGAAACCTACAGAAAATATGTTAGACAATAAACTCTCCTACTCTTACCTTCTCTCAATGTTTGAGCTGAGTTCCATAATTTGGAAGATCACTTTGGTGTTGAAGCTCCCTATATCGAAGGATTCATCTTCGAATGTGGTAGCATTCCTCTCATACCTCAAATTATATATAATAATAGAAAGGAGGGTGGTGAAGATGGGGTAGTGACAGTTACTGTTATGGGAGGATTGGTTGAACCAAGTGATAATGGAGTAGAGGTTTGTTAGATAGGGTAGATTTATGTGAAATGGTTGAGGTAATTAATCCACACTGATTTAGAGAAAGAACATTCAAAGAAAAAATAGTCTATGGTCTCATTATTAAAAAAACATAGGGAATAGTGATTTAATGTATGGACGTAAAGAAGTTTATCCTGAGTTTGTAACTTTTCCTGAAATGCCAACCATAAGATGAAAGTACATCTAGGATTGTTTCTTTTACACCAGAGCAGAGTGTATCAAGCAACATTTTGGTTTGGTGGTCTCATAAGTTTATAAGCTGAAGAGTTTGTGTACTTTCTTGACGAACTGTCTAACCATTCCAAGCAATCAATTCTAGAGTCATTTGGTGGATATAGTATAAGCTCCAAATTACTTAGGAGCTCGACATTGGCCTCTTGCCAGCACCACTCATTGCTTCTGATTACTGTAGAAACTTTAGTGTTCATGGTAAGGTCGGACCCATTAATCATTCTTGGTGTAGCAAAATTCTTCAAGATCCCTCGAGGATGCCAAGGATCCTGCCATAATAAAGTATTATTCCCATTCCCTATCCTAAATCTGAATTGGTCCCTTATTTTATCCCTCACATATAAGATCTTTCTCCAACTCCAGGAGCTATTATAAGAAGGTAGAGCACTCTAGAAAGTTTTCCTTCTCAGAATTATTGTATGCACCCACCTAACAATGTGTGCATATAGAAACCAGATTCTATTCCCTACCAATGTGTTATTCCAAGTAGACAAATGTTTGATACCTAATCCTCCCTCCCTTTTCGACCTACAAACATCAGTCCATTTAATTTTAGCATGAGATTTAGTATTGAATGTCCTAACCCACAAAAAATTCGTAAGTTTGAAGTCTATTTCCTTAAGGATGGCAAATGGAAGAATAAAGTGAGAACAATAGTAAACTTGAAAAGTTGAAAGTATAGAGATGACTAGTTAAAGTCTACCAGTATAGGAGAGATATTTGTGTGTCCATTTATTAATCCTGGCATCAATTTTTTCTAATAAGGTTAAATAGTCCCTCCTAGACAACCTTCCTGTAAGGAGAGGAACCCCCAAATACCAAATGGGAAGAAAGAGGGTTCATATATGAGGATAGCAAGAACTGACTCTTTGAAGGGTTCATGTCCATACCAGATAACTTAGAAAAGTTACCCAAGCAAGTCAGTAAAGTTTGGACAGAATTTAGATCATCATGGCCAAATAAAAGGTCATCCGCAAACAAAAGGTGGGTAAGTTTGATGGATTTACATCGTCTGTGGTATTTAAAGGAGGGGTTCCTCTATATATAAGCATTCAAACTCCTGAAGAGGGCTTCCATACAAATAATGAAAAGGAATGGGGATAGGGGGTCTCCTTGTCTTAGGATTGACTTCCTTCTGAAAAATTTTGAGGGTGAGACATTGATCAAAATAGCATAGAAGGGAGAAGTGATACACTCTTTGATCCATTCGATGA
>JANSVI020000602.1:249030-259318 GCA_025434765.2 Erythroxylum kapplerianum | reverse complement strand
ATTGTCCCAATAAAAATTATGCAGAATTAGCAATAAATGGTGACAAAGTACTGGCAATTTGCAGATTATAAAAACTCAATGTAAGGAACCAAATTAAGCATAAAAATCTACATAGTTATTATATGAATGATTGATTTGTGTGAATGCCATGAATTCCTATATATATAATTTTCAGCTAGGTTTAATGGTATTTCCTTGTATAGACACATAGATACTGTACTTAGGGAAAGTTTTGGAACATTTTTTTTGGTTTTTTGCACCGCGTGTGTATGATGCACGCACCGGGATTTTCCTACACAATCTTTAGATAATATTAGAAAAGAGAGTATATTCATTATATTTAACTTGTTTAGGTAGTAAGCCATAGAATGAAAGAAAAGTTAGGTAATAGCTCTTTATGCCAAAGTACTTCATACCATTCCATTATGGCATCTCTTGTAATCAGTCATTCTCTATAACTTTATATGGTAAATAATACCTTTGGATGGTGTCTCCAAATATGTCTATTAGGGAACAATAAGTTAAGAGGATTGTTGGGTTGTAGGAAGATGAGTTCCCTTAGGAATTCCATTCATTGACCCTCCTTAATAAAGGATTTAACCTTAGCAATTGATGGAAGGTGGCTCAATAATTGACTGCCACTCTAAATACTGATTAGTGGCCCATTACCTATCCAATTGTCATACTAAAAGCCAACCTTTGCTCCGTTCCTACTTGACATAAGATTTCTGATTACAATTCATCCTTTATCTTTAATAATTGTGTTAGAAACCAAAAGTGGGTGGTCTTGGGGTTAACAGCCCATATGCTCTTGCCCTTTAGGACATAGGTATAAAGCCATTTGACCCATAGGGTTTTATTACCCTACATGATGGACCATAACTTCTTTATCAAGAGAGCTTTATTAAAGGATTTGATACTAATAATTCCTAGTCCTACCTCCAACTTAGGTTTGCAGACATAATACCACTTTACCTTTGCATGTCCTTACTATATTCACTACCTTCCCATAAAAACTTTCTCATAATTTTTTCTAATGATTTAATAACTCCCATTGCTAACACCATATTAGAGGACCTATAGATATACATAGAGTTAAGGATTAATTCGATTAATTGTAGTCTACCTCCAAAATATAGTGGAAACTCTTCTTTCCATGTGATCTGCATTTTTGGAAAAAATAAATTGAATTTCAACATAGTTAACTGCCAAGCCAAACATAGAGCTAAATTGATTCAGAGAACTCATAACGAGATTGATGGAATCCCAATCAGGTTTAGAGAATAAGAATAGATCATCAGCGAAGCACAAATTTACCAAAGAGACTTTCTTGCATCTACTGTGATGTTTAAATTGTGTTCCCTTGGCAATATCATACTTCAAGAGCAAAGTAGAGCTTCCAGGAATAATATGAAAATATAAGGAGGTATATGATCCCCTTACCTAAGACCCCATTTTCCATGGAAAATATTTGTAGGAGTTCAATGAACCATAATAACATAAGATGGAGAAGTAATACAAACTTCAATCCATTTAGTCAACATACTTGCAAAATCCATCATTGCCAGAAGTCTAGAGATAAAGTTCCATTCCACACTATCGAATGCCTTTCTAAAAACTATCTTGAAAGAATAGTTCTTCAGAGCATTCTTCCTCAAGTAGTTTCTTAGGAGTTCCTACACTATAGAGATATTATCTCCTATTTTGTTTTCCTTGGAAAAAAGAACTTTGGTTATTACTAACCAAGGATCCCAAAACAAGTTTTAGTTTATTTCCAATAATCTTTGTGATCACTTTATAGAGGAAATTAGAGCATATAATTGGCCTATAGTCCTCCAAAGATGCTATGGTAATACTATCTTTTTTTCATGACTTTCTACTAGTTCTACTCTTGCTAGTACTGGGGTTTGGAATGTAGTTATTTGGTATTAAGTTTACCTCTACTTTTTTTAAAGAGGAAGTTAGGTTGTCTTAAGAATCCAACATTAAGCTTTGCTCATTATAATTTGTTTTGTTTCCACCTACATTCTTCATTATCATATGTACTTCTATTTCACATGTTATTGCAACTTGCACATTAATTTCTCATTTATGATTCTTTTTCAATATCTTTGTAATTTATGCATCTTTTGTAGGGATTAAAGAAATATTTATTGATTCTCTTATGTCTAGTTGAATTTAAGGATTTGTAGTAGTTAGTAGTTTTCTCCACTTATTCAGAGGCATCAATTTTCTGAGTAGTCTTAGGGTCTTGATTATTTACCTTCCATATTTTCACCATACCTTTTCTCATAGGTTTTCATAAGTAGGTGACTTTGATAAAGTGCTCCACTAGTTTGCTTTCTATCTTAACCTTAATAAAAACTCAAGCAAAGCCTATTCGCTTTAGCTTACTTATATTTTCATCCAGATTAAGTGGTCTCTCTAATAAGGTAGCTACGTAGATTATATTCTCTAAAGACCAATACTCTAGAAATTAGCCAGATTGGTATGGTTCTCAAGCTGGTTCTATCTATAAAGATTCAAGGTCTCCATTTCTTAACTTGCATTAGTATATATGCAATATCCCTATGTAAACAATATTTTGAGCAATTTTCTCTATGGATAATTTGAATATGAATATGTCATATTCACTTATTAGCATATTTTCTGGACCAAGTCCTCTCTAGTTGCTATTCGCCCATTGCTAGACTAAAGGAAAGGCTAATTGGTTTTTAAGGAAGTATTTAACCAAGATATCTGACAATTTTCCCCATCTATAATAGTTATAGTAGTAGAGAAATTAATGTCCCTATGGCCCAAAACTTTACTCCAAGGCATCTTCTGAGCTTGACACTCTATTGGATTAGTTACCTTATCCATAACCCTAACTTTAAGACTTGACTTAGTTAAAGGAGGGAAGGAGATGGTCAAATGGAGATCTAGAGTCAAAAGAGGAGTTGAGATGTGAGTTACGAGGTTAGTGG
Organism: Erythroxylum kapplerianum; assembly: GCA_025434765.2. Lineage (NCBI taxonomy): Eukaryota > Viridiplantae > Streptophyta > Magnoliopsida > Malpighiales > Erythroxylaceae > Erythroxylum > Erythroxylum kapplerianum. Next base: position 256,352 of record JANSVI020000602.1, on the reverse strand, counting down.
TAGAGTCAAAAGAGGCCATTCTAATAATAGTAGACAAATTAACAATTGTGGAGGAGCAAGAAACCAAAATGCGTGGTAGATGAGCAAAAAGAAAATAAAAGTTAAGCAAAAGTTGATCCAAGAATTGAGCCTGATGGGTGGACCTTGAAGATCGGTGGTAAAGGTAAGGAAAGCGAGGTAAAGGCTAGTGAGAGGTGGGAGCTTCTCTCACTACATAGCTACTCCAACTATCTATGATATCATGTTATATTTTTTCATAATTTATAAGATGTAAACTTATATTTTTGAAATTTCATAATTAACCCTTTTAAGTTTTTCTATCCATATAATTAATTAACTATATTTATATTAATAAATTTTATCTTTATTTTTTAAATAGGTATTAAAGTTAAGAATCAACTTATAAACATTAAAATTATAAAAAATTATTTCAATTTTTTAAAAACCTTAAAAAGAATTTGTTCATTAATCCTTACTCAAAGTTTTGTTTACATTTTAACAATCTCCTATTTTTATATTTTAAGTTGATGATTGACCTATTGAATCTTAATAAATTATTTCCTCTCTTACTCCTTTAAACCTTTAGAAAGAGAATGATGCCAATATTTTTATTACATTTAAAAAATAAAGAAATTATATATGTTAATTAAGCTATAATACCCAATGATCATACAATTAAAATGAAGTTTACAATAAATCAAGTTTAGAAAATTTAGAAATAAATTTCATTATGTAGTCTAATTTAATAGATAAAAGAATCTAAAAGTCTCAATTTTATTTAGTCTCATTTAAATATTATCATATAAATTCTTTATATAGTTTAACTTTTATCAAGTAAGTTAGTAAATAATTTCCAAACTACAGAATTTCCAAACCCAGGTGGCACTTGTATGATAAGTAAATACTTTCTCCATTTTTAGAAGCCCTCCCTAAAATAAAAAGTTTTCTTGATATTTTTAGAATCATTTTTTTTAAATGACCATATAAATTTCTTTTTTAATTTTTATATTTTCCTAAAAAATAAAATTATATTAGATATTTTAATCTTCAATATAGAAACTTCAAGATTTGATATCACATTAAGTTCTTATACTATAGATTTGATATATAGAATATATTACAAATTATTGACTACTATAGGTCTAAATGTTATATTCCAAGATAAAGCCCAAACTATTTTATTTCATGGTAACATTTTTATGGAAAGACAAAGAATTGCATTAAATAGGGGGGAAAAGTCTAAGTTTGTAATAGATTAATGCTCACAATATAAGCTTAAGTTTAGGTGATCAACTTTATAAGAGGACAGCTAACCAGTGATTATAAAAAGACTAGACTAAACAATAAAGATAAACATTTTGGACTGAGGTTGCCATTGATTTTAGCACAACCAAGAGCTAGCTTCATGTGGCCTTGATTTTTTTTATAGAAACTTGCTTAATCCATTAACTTTGTTAAGGTTGAATATTTCTATAATAATTAGTCTAAGATAAAGTAGACATAATAAATTTGCAAATTCTTTATTTGGTATTTTTAAAATCAAACATGTTTAATGGCATGTAAATTGATTTTTTAATTTTATACTTTCCTAAAAAAAATGTATTAAATATTGTAATCATAAATATAGAAACTTCAAGTTTTGGTATGAAATTAAGTTCTTTTAATATGTATTTGATATAGTCATAAGTTCAAATGTCATATTCTAAGATAAAGAGATGCCAAGATATAAAAAGGGGCAAACTATTTTTTTTCATGCTAACACTTTTTTATGGAAAGACAAATAATTGTATTGAAAGGGGAAAAGCCTAAGATTATGGTAGATTAATGCTCCATATTATAAGCTTAAGTTTAGATGATCAACTTTATAAGAAGAGAGCTTACTAGTGATTATAAAAAAGGCTAGACTAAATAATAAGAAGAAAAGTTCTGGACTTGAGGATGGCATTGATATTATCGTAACCAAAAGCTAGAATTATGAGGCCTTAATTTTTTTTAATAGAAATTTGTTTTGTCTTATTAATTATCCCACATTTCCTCTAGATGTTAACTATTACTAAACACTGGTTTAGAAGAGCATGTTTGAGTTTTTAACCTCCTTGGTAGTTAACTCATTAGGCAAACTTGTAAGCTAGTATGATTCTTTGGGGGAAACTAGAAAGACTTCTTGAGGTTGTATCTGGCCTCCAAACTATAATGATGTGTCCTTAATATTTGATGAAGTGAATAATGAGGGACTGTCGTTCTTGTCAACTTGGTGAGTAAGAAGTTATTCCCTAATCTAATTAATCAACTCAGAGATGAACAAGTCATTGGATTTTTCATGATCTCCTAAAGCTATTTTGAGGATAGATTTGTTCCTCGTATGGTGTGTTGTCCTTGAGTTACAAAGCTATTGAAAGAATTGTTCATAGTTACTCTTAGTTATACTTATGTGTCAAAAAAACTTAGATTGAATTCCAAACATCTAACGAGTATTCACAGTTAAAGAAAACTTGAGCTTGAGATTCAGAGGATGATTTGCAAAGCTTAAAGTGGTTAGGAATATTGAGAAGTTTAAGCCCATCTAATGTAGGAAGCTATTGTTTAGTAACTAACTATATAAAACTTGCTACTTTTGGTAATGCTTTTTTTTCCCATGTAATAATCCTAAAGCTTTAGGGTAGCTTATAGGACCTCAAGTTAAATATTACGGAGGAATGATTTAACTAGATATAAGCTTGTTAATGGTTTACTCTTAGGAAATAGTTTAGCAGAATATACCCAAACTAATAAGATAATTCTCTTTACCAATCATTGTTGCTAATAATATAGTTGATTTTAGTTTCTTCAAGGAAAATGTGAATTATATTGCTTCTAATATTAGAACTAATTAGAGGACCCTTTTTGCTCTAGTTATCATACTATAAAGAAGCACATTAATCTTTCTCAAGTATTCATTTGATGTTAGAATAGATTACTTCCCTCATCTTTAGTAGCTAAGACCTAAAATAGAAAATTGATTATTTAATTTTCACTTCCTAAAATCATTACCTTTTGGAAAGTATGTATGGATTCATTTGGCCTGAAGAGCTTCAAAATTCAATAGAATCTCTATGCTCTTTTTTCTATTAATGTTTTATTTGTGAGCTTCAAAGCGTTTATTTTAAGACCACTAACTTTCTTTGGCATACAAAATTTTTCCTTTCTAATCTTTTCAATAGATAGTTTATTGGTTACACTTGACTATAAAAATGTTTTCAAAATCATCCTTTTAATAGTTGTGGATAACCTTTTGAAGAGAAAGATGTGAAATGGCCAATATATAAAGAGAGTATAACACTAAAATAATCAACATCAATCTATTAACAAACGCTAAAATTTTGTTTCACCAAATATATATTCACTTTTACACCTTTCAAAAAAGGGAATGTAATTCTTAAAGTGGAGTATTTTTATCGAGATGATTTGCGAAGCTTAAAGTGGTTAGGAATATTGAGAAGTTTAAGCCTATCTAGTGTAGGAAGCTATTGTTTAGTAACTAACTATATAAAACCTGCTACTTTTAGTAGTGCTTTTTTCTCCCAACTAATATTAATCCAATAATCCTAAAGCCTTAATGTAGCTTTGTAGGACCTCAAGTTAAATATTTTAGATTTAACAAGATATAAGCTTATATTGGTTTATTCTTAGGTAATAGTTTAGCAAAATATACCCAAACTAATAAGATAATTCTCTTTGCCAATCATTGTTGCTGATAATACAGTTTATTTTAGTTTCTTCAAGGAATAGGTGAATTATATTGCTCATAATATTAGAACTAACTAAGGGACCCTTTTAGCTCTAGTTATCATACTATATAGAAGCATATTAATCATTCCCAACTATTCATTTGATGTTAGAATATATTACTTCCCTCATCTTTAGTAGCTAAGACATAAACTAGAAAATAGATTATTTAATTTTCATTTCCTAAAATCTTTACCTTTTGGAAAGTAAGTGTGGATCCATGTGGCCTGAAGAGCTTCAAAATTTGATAGAATCTATATGCTCTTTTTTCCATCAATGCTTTATTTGTGAGCTTCAAAGCATTTATTTTGAGACCATTAATATTCTTTGGCATACAAAATTCTTCCCTTTTAATTTTGTCAATAGATAGTTTATTGATTGCACTTAAGTATAAAAATGTTTTCAACATCATCCTTTCAATAGTTTCAGTTAACCTTTTGAAGAGAAAGATGTGAAATGACCAATATATAGAGAGAGTATAACACTAAAATAATCAACATCAATCTATTAACAATTGTTAAAGTTTTGTTGCACCAATTATATATTCGCTTTTACTTCTTTAAAAAATGGAATGTAGTTCTTAAAGTGGAGTACTTTTATCGAAATGATTTGCAAAGCTTAAATTAGTTAGGAATATTGAGAAGTTTAAGCCTATCTAGCGTAGGAAGCTATCGTTTAGTAACTAACTATATAAAACTTTCTACTTTTGGTAATTCTTTTTTCTCCTAGGTAATATTAATCCAACATTCCTAAAGCTTTAGTGTAGCTTTGTAGGACCTCAAGTTAAATATTCTGGAGAAATGATTTAACTAGATATAAGCTTATTATTTGTTTATTCTTAGGAAATGGTTTAGCAGAATGTAGCCAAACTAATAACATAATTCTCTTTGCCAATCATTGTTGCTGATAATATAATTGATTTTAGTTTCTTTAAGGAAAAGGTGAATTATATTGCTCATAATATTAGAACTAACTAAAAGACCCTTTTTGCCCTAGTTGTCATACTATAAAGAAGCACATTAATCATTCCCAACTATTCATTTGATGTTAGAATGGATTACTTCCCCCATATTTAGTAGCTAAGAAATAAACTAGAAAATAGATTGTTTGATTTGCATTTCCTAAAATCTTTACCTTTTGGAAAATAAGTTTGGATCCATTTGACCTAAAGAGCTTCAAATTTTGAATTAATCTCCAATCTCTTTTTTCCATCAATGCTTTATTTGTGAGATTCAAAGTGTTTATTTTGACACCACTAACATTCTTTGGCATACAAAATTCTTCCCCTTTAACCTTGTCAATAGATAGTTTATTGGTTGCACTTGACTATATAAAAGTTTTCAACATCATCCTTTCAATAGTTTTGGTTAACCTTTTGAAGAGAAAGATGTGAAATGACCAATATATACAGACAGTATAACACTAAAATAATCAACATCAATCTATTCACAAATGCTAAAATTTTGTTGCACCAATTATATATTCTCTTTTACATCTTTTAAAAAGGGAATGTAGTTCTTAAGGTGGAGTATTTTTATCAAGATAGGTAATCCCAAGTAAGTGAATGGGAAGTCCTTGCTATAGAACTTTGAGATAGTTGACAACTAACTAAACAAATGTTTAGCATTGTTAGAAATAGTTAAATGATTTTTATTTTTATTGATAGCCATGACAGAAAGCTCCTTAAATGTATTGAGAGATGACATTAGCAAGAACATTTATTTATCATCACATCTTGATAAAATCAAGAGACCATTTATAAATGAGAGGTTAAAAGTTCCTAAATTTATTATGAAAATTAAACCCTAGTTCAAACCTGATGTTATAACTAATTAGTCTAGAGAGGAATTCCATGTATAAGTTGAGAAGTTTAGGGGACAGAAAGTCCCTTTGCCTCAGCCCTTTCCCCCTTATGAGAAGCTTTATTGGTTCTCCGTTAACTAATACACAGTAAGAAATGAATTGGTGGATTCATTCATTAAAGAACATAAGTAAACCAAATGCTTTTGATATATTTATTACAAGCACCTAACTAATAGGATTGAAAGCTTTATGAAAATCCACTTTAATGGCATAATTTTTAAAGGAATTATTCTTGTTATAGATTTTAAAAAGTTCTTGAGATTAAAGAATGTTATCCCCAGTAAGCTCTCCTTGTATAAAAGCTCCTTAAGATTCATTGATAAAAGGCACAATTGTCTATGTTAATAAAGAACTAAATGTTTGAATATGATTTTGTAAAAGGTATTACAATAAGAAATAGGTATAAAATCTATTAAGGAAGCTAGGTTAGGGGTCATGGGGATAAGAGATAAAATTTTTGTTTGTTTTCTAAGCATTCTTATCTCTTAAAAGGACTTTAACATAAAATTAATAACATTTCTTTTAATCCAACGTCAAGAATTTTGAAAGAATAGAGCATTCAATCAATCAAACTCAAGGGCCTTACTAGGTTTTATATTAAAGATAACCTTTTTCAACTCCTCCTTAGGGTATGCTTTACTTAAATATTCAACATTTACTGTTAAGAATTGGTTAGACATAAAAGGTTAAAGAATCTAAGTTAAGGAGAGGCAATAAATAAGAGTACAATTCTAAAAGTATGAATGCACTTTATAACCTATCTCTTTCTTAGTAGGCCTCTAGTTTGCTCAGATGGAGATGTGATTTTGTTATACGGAAGAATTTAGTTTGTTTATCCCCTTCCTTCAGCCATTGAACTTGATTGACCTATTTCATGACAGTCAATATTATAATAAACTGCAAGTATATGGATTAGTTGTAGCTAGTACTGACAAGTACGAGTCAATCCTATGAAGACCATGAATACTAATAATTATCCTTCCCTATTATCTAACCTAAGGATTTAAATTTTAATAAAAAAATAAAAACTAAAGAATTAAGGAAATAGGAAACAATAATGAAGGCAAAGATAGTGGAATTCACTTAGAAAATTATTATTATCATAAATTAGTATCTATGTTCAAATCCCCTTAAACCTTTAATACATTGATATGTTGTAGATTGAACTGTAGAGACTCCTATGGTATGCTAGTAGCTAACCTTGAGTTTACTAACAACTAATCCTAAGCTCTTCGAATTACTCAGGTTATATCTTATAGGATTACATTACCGATTTATGAGTTCCTCTATTAGGTTCAACCCTAATCTAGAAGATTTATATCATCCTATTTTTAGGGTTGCAATAAACGCCTTCTACGTATGAAATAAAATTATGATATAATATTCTCGAGTTATTAGAACATAAATAAAACACGTAATTAGATCACAATAAATCAAACAACCCATTGCATTAACAAAACAATAAAATCATATCAAAGTGTTAACATAAGGTTCATCTAACCTAAATACTAACTGGACATTTAGTTACACATTATTTAACATGAAATCAAACATACAATGAAAGAAAAATGAATAAAAAATAATGGAATTATAACTCTAAATCTCCCTAATGTTCTATCAAATTTGTTTGTAATGTAGAGGCTTGATCATGTATTTTGATGGATCTTTCGATGAAATCTTCGTGTTTTCCACTT
>JANSVI020000597.1:629370-639887 GCA_025434765.2 Erythroxylum kapplerianum | reverse complement strand
TTGATTAGAACCTTCTATAATCCCATCTTCCTCTATTGTTGATGAGCCTAAGAAAATATAATTGAGTAGCTTAGTCTCTTATCTATAAAGAAACCAACTAAGAAACATGACTATTTAGAAGTACCTACCTTTAGGACTTCCGTAGGAGAAGACCCTATGCTGATTCCATTTAGGTAAGGAGGGACGAAATTCAGCTTGTCAATTCATGAGGATTTCCTAACTACTTAATACTAAGTAAGTTTAACGTTCAAAGACTCAATTCCCCTCCAACATCTAGGATAGAGGCAATTGAGCTTTAAAGGAAGAGTTAATAATTTGAAAGGAGTTTTATCCATGTAAAGGGGAAAGCATGATGGAAGGGCTAAGGAAAGTATTTATGAGATAGTAAAAGAAGGAGGGTTTAGAGTTACTATAGATGAAGAATAAATTTTTGAGCTAGAAGGAAGAGGGGGAAAGGCTAAAGGTTCCTAATTATGACCTAATTGGGACTTAGAAGTCATGCTAAAAAGAAGAAAAGTAGAGGAGTTGGTTGAAAATTGAAATATTGTTCCTGTAATAGAAAAAACAAAAAAGGTAAGAAAAGTAATGCCTGTGGTCAAATAGTACCACAAAATGGATCAAGATGGAATAATAGATTTAGGAACAAAGATTTAACTAAAGAGCAACAATAATGACTTAAAGAGATTACCATAGAGAGGGGAGAGGGGGGAGAGGAGAAGAACACAATGAAGAAAAGAAAAGGGGCAGATTAGATAAAAGGAAGGAGGTAAAAAATTACCAAAGTAACATAGCAGTTAGGTGATAAGTAGAAACATAGAAAACAAAATTGAGTCAAAAAAATGGGAAGGAGACAATTATTGGAAAAATCTAAACATAACTATCTCAAATACAAAGGACTCAAATTTAATGTGGTTATACAATAAACTTGTAATGGGACTAATAGCTTAAGTTGTACATCTATTAAGATCTATGTCTTTTCCTTTTTAAAATTTTATACCTTTCGATCTAAGATAAAGAGCATAAATAATATTGAACTTTGAATTTTTAAGTAACAGTAGTTCAGAAAGTTTTATTCTATCCCTTTTTAGCATAACTTTTTGTTTTTGAGTCAATTTATTTAGGGACTAATTACAATACTTCTAAATTTTGCACAAATAAAATAAAAAAGGGTAAAACATATGGATCTCTCTTATAGTTTAAATTTTTCTAAAAAATCTCTTAATCTTTAAAATTATCAAAAAAACTTCTTATGGTTTTTAATAATCTAGAAAATTTTATTTTTTTAGTCTTCGATTAAAAAATAACAATAAAGCAATTGTGACATGAACATCATATATATACCAATAAAATGTTATTTACATAACGATTTAAGCTAACTCATTAACTCAAATCAAACTAGTGAAATCTAACGTAAATTGTAAAGGAGGTTTATATCTTTTACCTTTAAAATTTTTCCCTTATTTATATGTACACACATTTTAATTATCATTTTCTTAGTCAACACTATTATTTATGTTAAGATATTTTAACTTGGATCAATTGTCTTGACATTTATTCTAACTTACACGTTAAAATATAAAAAACTATCGAAATGGTTCCCTAAATATTTCTTTTCTTATAAGAGCAATAACACCGGTTGAAAATTCTGATTCTCAAATAAATAGAATAAAATGCGTCTATCATTTGAAAAATGGTTACATTAAGAAAAATCTCTAATTTGGATGAACCTTAATTGTCTTCCAAAGCACGTCAATAGCTCTCCACATTGTCGGCAGAAAAATATAAAGAATTCAGAAAAATAAAATAAAATAGAAAAGAAGAGATTTTCATAAATCAAAGTTTTCCAAGAGCTCCAGATCTTTCCCAGTTCAAGTAGCAAAAATTCTTGAATATAATACTTTGATTTAATGATTAGACACAAATTCGGGACTTTGACTGAGAAGCACATCGATCAAAGCGGCCACTCAACTTACAATTAACCTGGAATTGACTTCGAATATGATGTGTTTTGAAATATAAAGCCACACCATTTATACGCACACACACATGTATATACACACCTACTAGAGTTATTTGTTACTAATGAACTACAAAATTAAATAAAGCCATTGATCCTCTTCTTGATCTCTTCAGGGTTAGCACCCACAAGTTTATCAACCTGAGCTTCTTCCCTCATGAACACAAAAGTTGGCATGGCCTTCACGTTCATCTTTCTAGCCACCTCCTACAAATTATACCACAGGGTTGGGAATAATACTTGCGTTACTTTGGAAGGATACAATACAATAATGAATGGAGTGAAACAGAACCAATCGAACGAGGATTATATAGGTCAGATAATGTAACGGATATTTTACAGTATCACAATTCCAACTGCAGCCAAATAAAGGAATGAGAGAGCAATAACGATTGCATTACAGTTCTAATTATATAGAACAAGCACTATAATCCATTGGTAAGATTATGGTTTAAAACCTTCTTTGCAATCAAGATCTTAATTTTGGTGAAATTTATGCATTGAAGTAATTGGTCTACTTGGAATAACAGCAACAGACAGGAGCACTAAGTCGCCAACTGGTCAAAAAATTCGGCCAGAGGACGAGAACCAGTCTTAACAGGGGAAATAAAGGTAAACGCAATTGTCATTCATTACTAGGGACTTCCAGACAATACCGGTAAGATCGAGTTTCTGTGTTCAAGCAGGGAAGCCAATGGCTTTCAACAAGTCGTACCTGAACCTCATCCACGTCCACGGAGAGGAAAAGAATATTTTTATAGCTATGTGCCAGTTCCTCAAAGAGAGGATTCATGGCCACTGAAGGCATGCACCAAGAAGCTGTGAAGTGTATAATAACCTACACTCCAACAAAGAAAGGTTACCAAATTAAACCAACATGCCATAGAAGCTCATATACCTTACAGGAAATTTGAACAGAATGTCTTAAAAGTGTACGGAACTGAGCATAGAACATGGAAATTGTCATGTGGAGCTATGCATATCTTAGCTACAAGGAGAGAAGACTTACAGGGCAGCCTTCTTTGGTGGCTTTAGTCATAAAGAAATCCCATGTTTCTTCGGAGTCAATTTTGACAACTCTGGACTTCCTCACCTGTTCATATCCAGCCATTTCTTCCGACTTCCTACTTCCTTCTCCAGTAGAATGCCCAGTCTAAACAATGTAATTGGTCATAACATTTGTCAAATGAGGACCCACTTTTAGTTACTTGTTTATTTTAGCATATCTGGAATGGGTTTGGCTTTATCCATTCATACAGTCACATTAATCATGCATTCTATGGGAAGGAAATCATCTGTGTCGCTTGCCGAGTTCAAAATCAGTGCCAAACAATATCATCCACAAAACCCATTTATTTATTGCCAAGTATGTGGAGGAGGTGCTTGGAACAGTGTTGAAACTGGGAAAAGGTACAGACAATTTGGTCCCCATTCCAAGAGAATATCTAAACTGGAATATCGTTTTCAGACGCTTCGTTATCTAGTGTACTGATTAATTAATTTATGCTACAATTTTGAATAAATTTGCAACATGAGCCTCAAATGTTGCAAGTAGATATTCTTCCATTTTTATTTTCTTCTTTGCTCCTTGCGAATTAACTAAATAACCACAATTATTTTAGTTTCAGACCATTATGATCTTTTTTTCCCCGGAGAACTTAAAAAGAAAGACAAAAAGTGAAAATGTTTCGCATAATTAACGTAGCTGCAGAAGAGTGACTTTGAAGGCCTTACAACAACTTATCTTTTGCCAATGTCAAGTGCAATGCCACTTCCTCTTTTCAAGTAATGGCTAGCTTCCAATACAATTATACAGCTCAGGTGAAGAGATATTCACTTGGCTTTAGGAACACATTGCATGACTTGGAACTCTTACAACAGATGGACTTGAATGTAGCTCAGTAGATTTTAATGAACTATCGTGACGTGAAAGTTTTATTTGACTGCTGTATTTGTGCGAAATTTGAATTCTAATTCTTCGTTTAGTCCCTTACAGATAATCTATCTCAAAACCATTAATTCTCTTATAATTTTTGCGTTTCTACATTTAGGAGACCAATTATAATGGTTGACACCAATCAATGCCAATCTATCATTTTTGGAATTGAAGGATAAATGAGTTACTACCATTGTAATAGCAAGTCTAGAATATTGAAAAGCAGTCTGACATTGAAATTCAAGTTTTGCATGTAAGTATGGAATCTTTGTTGATGCAATATGATTTACTTGCATGCATGTATGGAAGCTTGGGGTACGCTTGTAAATTGCATAGCACGTATGAAAAAGGACTATTCAAGGCAAAAGGGAACCGCAATATAGTTCTAGAGTCCACTTGCACCAAATCCTAGAGATTTGACTATGAACCAAAACAGTTGGACAAATTGTAACTATATCTTAGAGATGATGACTACGAACAAAAAAGACTTGGGACAAATTGTGGACCATGTCGTTAGTATGAATATCCTTTTGGTTGTGAGTCACAACCGACACTTTCTTGAACAGATATAACGCAACTCATTTCTTCTGTCGCCTTACGCCATCTCTTTCACTCAAACTTTCCTCAGCCATCCATTGGTCCATACCAAAAGATCAGCATTTTCCCTAGACTTAGTAGCACATTAGGAAGTTGATGGGGATAATGGCTTGTGGTTTGATCACCCTTTTCATGTACCTTCTGTGGATAATAGTAAGCTTTCAAATGCGTTTAATTTGTTTTGTGCTGGTACTATATCTCGGATACAAAAAAAGCCTTTTGTTGTTCATATTGTTGGAAAATTGAGACGAGATTTGATCCAGAATGCAGTGAAATAATTACTAAACCTTTTTGTATTTTGATTTTTTGAAAATCAATATCACTTTAATTCTATAAAATAATTAACACATACTAATAATAAAATACGAACGTTAATTCATATCTTATTATGAAATTTGATCATTTTCTTATTGTATCTTATGAACAATTTTCAAAATTGGTCTATGTTAACTACCATAATCACACAAATATTCAGTCTCTAATGGTATCTATAGAAAAGCATTAAATGCTTTAAGCAATAATAAAAAGTGTAACTATAGGTACAATTATCGTTGCCCTTTTATTAAGGCAACATAATTTATATTGTTAAATAAAATGACATTGATATAAGTATACTGCAATAAATTTTTTTGATTAAGCAACAAAATAAAAAATATTACTTTAAGTTTTGACTAAGGCAACACATTAGTTTCAAACTATATCAACAATGTTAAATAGATATTACAACACTTTTAAGTCTTTATAAGACAACAAAGTGACTTTTTCAGGCAATGATTTGTAACAATAAAAGTAACAATTTATTCTTTCATTATCAATAATATATTAATGTAAAAGCAAACTCTTGTCATTATGTAGGCAACATTCATATATAAATTAAAAACATCATATAGATATTAATATACGTCTTAATTGCGTAAGTACTTCCAAATGTAAATGACAAATTTTTTTATTTATATATGATATATAATCCATAAGGATTTATAAAATTCAACCTTTAACATACTCAAAATATAAAAGAAAAAATCACTAGCTAAAATATCTACCTACATTATCATCCTCCATTTCATATGGAATATAAGTGAACTAATCTAACAAAACCAATATGTATATGCCCTCCAAAATCTTTCACCAAGTACCTTGTTGTTCACTCCTAATCATCACCATCTTACAAAAATAAAGAAAGAAACAAACAAAAAATAGATTAGCATTGTTAAAATCCTATATATGCTCACAAATAGATTGATATATTTGAAAAATGAATTGCTAACTATTTTGTTATGACTTCAATTTAATCAAGACAAATAATATAGTCCAAAAACTAACAACAAAATGATTCAATTCTTTTTATGAACAAATTTAGAAAGCATGAACATAAGCGACTAATCTCAACAAAAAAGATAACAAGATGATGTACAAAAATAGTGAATTAAAGAAATTTGTTACCTGATATTCTTTAGTTTGGTATGTATAGTTTGTAGGAATAGAAGATTCCTTCCTTGATTGATTAGGTGTAATCAATTTACAAAGCGTGTTTATGTCAGTAGCTTGCCGAAGCTGAGATTGAATAAGGGAGAACATTTATTTCATCATTTCTTCTCTATCAACTTTATCTTGTTCTGATTGCCTTTTCATTTCAAAATGTTCAACTTTCTCTTGTTCTAATTCCTTTCTCGTTCTCTCCTTTTCAACTTATATTTTTTGGTTCATCTCTTCTGCTAATGCATTCTTGATGGACTGCAAAAACTCATTAGGAAATTTATATAAGGCTTTACCCACCATATTATTAAATCAATTAATGAATAATAGATGCATAAGATATTGTTGTTATAGAAAAGATGGATTAAAATGTAAAAAGTTGTTTATTCAATCATGAAGTACGTTAACTAGGATGGTTGAGTTACATGATATTCTATTTGTCTTGTTAATAGAGTTATTCTAATGATTGATACATTAAAGTGCTTTTGTGCATAATAATAATATGGCACTAGAGAAATAGGAATCGGATCCATAGAAAAGAGAATCTACCCATATAATTACGCGCTTGGAAAAATCCCAACTCATGACTATTGGCTCCATATCCATTGCATCCAGTAAACAACCATAAATAAAAAGTATAGAAAATATTTAAAAAGAAATATTTTATGATTTCACTTTGACTATTCCAGCCTCTAAAACTTAGGCAACAATTATATGAAATAATAAGATCAACACAATTGTGTCGCAGGAAAGGTATGAAGAAGGTAGGAAATTCTAAGTCAAGATTCAAAGAAGCAAAAAATTAAGGAAATAAGTGAAGAATGACCTTATGAAGACTAATGAGTACATAGTTCTCAATATGAGGCAGAAAAGTGATTCACTGTAAGAAATGTACCTCTTTTTTGAACCAGACTCCTTCTGGGTATCAGAATCCCCGAATGAACCATCAATCTCCACACTTAAAACGGTTGCATGGAAACACAAAAACAAAATTAAATAAACATAAACATAACCAAGAACAAAAACATAAACATACTAGCAAGAAAGCTCAACAAAAATCGTAATCATATGATCAGAAATGGGCGTTGTTACTGGCAATAAGTATGAACATGGCTCATAGAAACATTCAAAGCAAGTCCTTAACTTTCTTAAAAATCTGAGAAATATGCCCGATCCACCTCCAAATTTAACTAAAGCAGTTACTTTGATTGAATGTTACAAGCATTAGACTACCCTCGTTTGTTTTAAAAAATAAGGACGCTGTAAAGAAAAGGACACTACGACCTACTACTTACCCATCTACCCATAAATAAGCTACATCGTCATCTGGAAACCCAAATCTGCAACCCCACTAACCGAACCCATAAGTAAGGCTTCAGCCACAGAACGTATACAAGACAAGTAAACCCGAAAACGACCAAAACTCAGATTTCAGCTAAGAAACTAAAATCTTTCAATAATAACATGAATATTATAACAAAGGTTCAAAAAAGAAATGCTTAAAAGTGATATCAAAATTTGACCCAAAATGGTCAGAACCAAACAATATTCTGACCAAATAATTGAACCCCATTTTCAGCTACTATATTCATGAGCTCTCTCACAAGAACGGAGCAGCAAATCTCCATCCAGCCAAAAGAAAAAACCAAAATTATATTTTGAAAAAGTTATCACAACTGAAAATAACCCAAACCTTTCCCCATTGCAGAAGACCATTACCTGTGCAATTACCAGGAATTTCAAGTGCCCCAAAAGCGTATATCAGCTAAAGCGCAAAAACCAGTTTCAAAAATATCATTACAAAAACACGTATCCCGACAAAGTCAAAGAAAAACCCTTACTGAAAGCCAAAGAAAGATCTAGTCTTTGAGCGTACCCATAACATAGACTTTGGGTATTAACATGAGAGATTGAAGCCAAATGAGCTATGATCACATAAAGATGAGAAGGCATTTTTCATAGAATTCCCTAGTAGATTCTTTTGATTTATGAGAAATTGAATGATTGTTTAAAGAGATTGGACCATGCACGAAACGACTAAGTTTGAATATGTGATCTCTTGGAAAGGACGATGCTAGTCTCATTTTGGTTCATTGTTTATTATGTGCTTTGTTCACATGGGTAATATTAATTTAAGTATATGGAAGTAAACTGCTATTAATTTCTATTTTGAAATTTTCATTTAATTGCAATAAATTGATTAAAGATTAAATAGAGCTTAAATTTTAAAATATGATTGAAAAATATTATACTTAGCTATCAAATAATTTAAAATTTAATTAGAAAAGAGATTATTGAATAAAAATTAATTAATTAATTTCATTTTATAAGAACTTATTAATTTACAAAAATTAATCGACTAATTAATAAATTAATCTTATCTAGCTTGATTCAAAATTTAAAATTTTTAAAATGTCATTATTTTTATATTTAAAATATTTTTTATTTTTACAAGATAAATAATATTTTTAATCGAGCTTAGTTAGGCTCGATTGTGCTTAGGCTCAGGTCTAGTTTGAACCTAAGTTTTTCTAAGTCCAACGCTACTTATTGTAATCCTTAATTTTGTTCAAAGTCCGCAATAGATTTAGTTATTGCTTACATGAAATTACTATTAACGTTGCCTATTAATATTACTAAAGGTCACACTTTAAAATGCTATGCATAAAGCATTTTTTCGCTGTAGTGTAAGCAGAATGGTAGCTTGGGCGTTATATCGACTCGGATGCTGAGTGAAATACTACTGGACAAGAAGCTATACATATTAGCCACTAACAAGGAAGACCTATAGGTAAAATAGATCCGTCTATACTTTATAAAAACTAACAACCTATACGTCATCAAATCAAAGCCACCAACCCTGGACCTTAAGGCATATCCTTCTCACAGGAGAGTCAGTTCACCAATCAATTAAACGCATTATATGTAATGGCTATAATACTTACTTCCACTTTGATAATTGTCGTAAAATGGGGCCTCTACACAAGCTCAACAAATTGTCACACCTCAATTCTATCATCCATATGAGCCAGGTAATTATTTCATAACAATGACTAGGATTGGCCTTTTTACTCCGTAAAGGGTTATCAAGGGATATATAGATAGGTTTCCTACATACTCAATGGGCTCAGATAGAAAAGATACAATCATCTTGACTAAGGACAAATCCTCTAAATTCACTACTAATTAGTCTTGTAAAAGATCTTGTCAGAACCTCAAGATAAGGTAACTTGGTCAGGACTGGTTTAGAAGAAACCAGTGTGTCTTTCTCATACTTTTATACTATGGCTTACTACTTCTGTTAGACTTGGCACTAAGGATAATATTGAATTCCCACTACCTGACTCACTACATGCCTTCTACCCAACTGTAAAAGAGGACCTATATTGTTTATTCTTCGAAAGCTACCATGCTTTAGTCATCTAGGATTACATCCATAGCCTCTTTGGCTTTCAATTCCCTGTTGCAAACTGGAAAGATACCATATACTAGGCTTCAACCTTACCGTTTCATAACAAAGGGAATAAAATTTTATTTATAAAAACGTAAACTAATTGGCCCTTATAACTAGTCATTAACAAATCATGTAAATTGACATTATTAAAGATATTAAGGGTAAATTGACAAACCTAATTTGTAGAATTTACTTATGAGAATCCTAGTTGGGTTAAAAAATAGTTTTGATTATATAATATCTTCAGATTTTTTATTCCAACGTATTAATTATTTATGAGCCCTTAATTTAATATGAGATATCAACCATTTTAATTATGTAATTTGCAAATGCTTTTTGTAAGGCAAGGGAAGCATTAGGGCAGTAAGTGAGAGAGTTGATGGTTGTTGCAACTAGTTACTTATAATCAAAGGCAAGAATGTATATTTTTTTATGGCAATCACTTTGTTATGCCTTTTGCGTTATTGGAGTTGCAATCAGATTATTCCAAGTTCCAACTATTAAAAAAAAAAGATGATTTACACAACTCTATGGTATTTTAATTTGACATAAGTTAATTTTATATCTCTTATAAATGGTCCAAATGCCACTTCCTCGACAAGCATTATTGATCCAGAGAAAGTAATTGAGACAATTTCATCTCTCCCTCCCTGTGTTTAATGAGCCATTCTTTATAATTCTTATATCAAGCCTCCCAAATAGTGCTTCTCATTTCTTTTTATTTAAGGAAATAACTTCTTAGAATATTATAGTTGCATATCTCTGAAGCATCTCACCATCCAAGTACGTCGCACATGATTTTAGCGTGTATGATTTTCCTTCACCAAAATACATAAAGCTCTTATCACCATTAAGTGGAATCCTTGTTAAAGAATTTAGATCTTAGATCTTGGGCTACTTTCTTAAAATCAATATTTTTATTCTTTAGGTCTATGTTATGCATTCTTTTACATATTTTTAAGTTGAAATTATTATAGATAATACTAAATCATAAGAAAAAGAAAAGATTTAGTGAATTTAGCATCATATACTCAAGG
>JANSVI020000588.1:272263-282271 GCA_025434765.2 Erythroxylum kapplerianum | reverse complement strand
TACGTTCTGTTTTGGACCGACCCAAACCATTCTGATGTGTTTATGTGTTTTTGATTTTGTTTATAATGTGATGCATTTATATGTGATGCATTCATGTTTCGATTTTGTTCATGAATTGTGAAAAGTTTGGAAATTTCGAGAAATGAGAAATTGAGGTTTTCAACCGTGAAAGTTTTGGAAAATTGGTTATGAATGATTTGAAAAGTTGAAAAGTTTGAGAAATAAGTTTTTGATGAATTTTTCTACTGTGAAATTTGTATAAAAATGGAAAAAGTTTTGAGAAATGATTTTTGCTTATTTTTTCAATTATATACATGTTATCCACGAGCTATAAGCTCACCCCCTCTTTCATCCACATCTCCAGGTTTCGAGCAGGAGACCGGATGAAAGAAAGTCAAGACTTTTGTTCGATTTTTGCATATCTTGTATTTTGTATAATTTGGATCTTGATATTGGTATCGTATATGGCTTAGAATGCCATTAGTGTTAGATAAGCATTTATTTCATGATGTAAATGATTTAAGACTTTGTATAAGGACTTGAATTATGGTTTATGCGTATGGATTTGAGATATAAATTTGTGTATGGTTTTGAATGTGAATGTGACTGTATATGACTATGATTGATTGTGATATGGATTCCTGACAGGAGGTCCGATGATGTTGATTGTTTGAGAATTATTAAAGTGCTTTAGTTATGTATGAGTTGGATTTTATTGGGATTCCGGATAGGAGGTCCGATGAAATGTGTGGATTGGTTTGGTATATTGGAGTGAGTTTAAAACCATTTGCAGGTTTTTGGGTTTTTTTTTTAAATACAGTCGTTATACTGCTCAATTTTTGGTTCAAATAAAGATAGAATAAGAATAAGAGTTTGTTAAAGATGAAATTGAGATATTGCATGATTAAGAAGAATTATATAAATTGAGTTTTGATTGAGGATAAATTTCCAAAAGGGGAAATTATATTGTTTTGATTTATATAAGACTGAATAAAGATGAAAGGAATGAAAAAGAAAGAAAATTTTTTTTATACCGATTCGGAATGTTTTAGACCGATTGTCTTAGAGTTTCCAACGCGACCCTTTTGTTGTGTTTAAAAATTTTGTGTTCTCGGATGTCGAAAATTTGTTCAGTTCGTTTAAGCGATTTATTTTCTTTGATTCGATTCGTTTCGCTTTGTAATCCGTTCCTTTGAGTTTCCGTTTCCGATATGTTTTCGCTTTGGATTTTGTTTCCGCTTTCCGATCCAATTTGTGTTTCGCACTGTGTTTTATCCATCTTTTGTTTTAGGATTCGTTCCGTTTCGCTTTGTGATTCGCCTTTCGTTTCGAAATTTTCGATTCATTTTTTGCTTTTCCGGTTGGGGTCTGATTTCGAGATCGGGTCCCAACACTTTTGTTTTTGATAATTCTTTCATTCCTTTCTCTTTAAATAGAATAATCACCAGATCATAAGCTAATCTTAAAAAGTTTCTCCCAATCCTCTTTATTGTAATGACGATAGCAAAAATCTTAAATTCTCACTTATAACCCTTTATAGTAGTTATATTTGGAGAAGAGATGGTCTTTTGATTTCTTTTTTTAGTAAATGAGATGGTCTCTTGATTCATTCTCTACATTTCATAACTTACAATTTGGATTTGTGTTATGAGAGTCTCTTATTCTATCCAAAATGCTTAGCCTATTTTTAATGGCAAGCCATAGTATAAAGCATATCTTAGGAATAATTTGTTTGAACCATACCAACTTACTCCAATGCACCTTGGGTGTTGGATTCCTCAACACTTAGTAGTAGGAGTTGATGGTGAATATTCCTAACATATGTTTTTGCCACGTTATACTGTCCTTTAGATGTTGGTTTAGGTCCTTTTAGGAAAAGTTTCCTAAAATATTAGACAAACCTCTTAAGTTTGCATGCATTCATTCCTTTTTATAAATTCTTTACCTTAGCTTTGGGATTTAGCAAATGCCTCAAATGAAATGCTTCAAGAAATAGGTAAAAAGGTCCCTTTTCACTCCAGATATCAAACCCACATACTAATTTATGCTTAATTTCCTAATAAAGTTTTTCTCTTAGATTGAAGATTTGGATCAAAGTCTAACAGGAGTCAAACCTCAAATTGATTCCTATAGGCACTAATTATCTAAGTAATGTAACTAAACCCATTACACCAAAAGAGTTTTTTTTAATTTGCTAAGAGTCTATAAATCCTTTTGGTAAGTAGCTCTTTATTGGTGATTTGCATTGGCCATAAAGATAGTCCTCTCTCTTCTTTTAACACTCCAATGTTGATTAATTTGAATTTAGCATAAGGTTTTTTATGAGCATCCCTATTTCATAGGAAGTTTGTTATCATTCTCTTTAATGCTTTGCGAGATTCTTTGGCAGTACTATGTGCGAGATCCAATATACATACAGATTCTTTAAGATAGATTTGATGAGTTATAGCCTCCCTAGATACATTAAGCTTTTGTTACATGAATAAGCAATTCTCCTACGAAGCATATTAAATAAGGCTTAATAATCACCATATGTTTTCATTTTTATTGAGATAAGAATTCCTGTATATGAGAATAAGAGAGTTTTTATCTTCAAATCATAGATAGAGGGGAGCAATTGAGCTTGTGAATTTGCTCTAGTAGAAATCAATATGTAACTTTTGTCTTTGTTGATATTTAGGCTTGAAAACTTGCTAAATATATAAGTTTTCATTATTACTTAAACTAAGTTAACATCTTCCCTACAAAACATAAGTAAACTATCTATAAATAAGAGGTTAAAAACCTAATCTTGCCACATTTATTATGGAATCTAAAGGAAGGATCCTTTATGATGTTATGATTAATGAGCTTAGTCAATACCTCATCATAAATTAAGAAAAAGTAGGGTGATAATGGGTTTTCTTGCCTTTGATAATGGATTTTCTTGCCTTACTCCTCCATGAACACTTGAGATGGCTCTTGATTCATCAGGATATTAAAAGATGTGATTATGAGGCATTGTTCAATCCAGTAGATGATTTTTTAGTAAAAACCAAAAGCCACTAATGAGCGTGAGATGAATTCCTAATTAATTGAGTTAAAAACATTGTCAAAATCAATTTTCATACACAACTCTTAATGGAGTCATTACTTTGATAGCCTTTGAATCTTTTATATAAATAGAATGTTATCACCTATTTCATCCCCCTAATATAAGTACTTTGAGATTTGCTTATGAGAGATTCTAGTACTACGTTCAAACTTGAGGCAAGTATTTTAGATATGATCTTGTATAGGGTGTTATAGTACACTATAGGCCTAAAATCTTTGAGTTAGTTAGGATTAAGAATCTTAGGTATTATTCAAATATGAGTTTTACTTGTATCTTTTTGCTATTTTTTTGAGATGAAGAACTCCATTATTTCCTTATTAATCTGAATCTTTTTCTAGCTCCATGATTCTTTGTAAAAGAATCCATTTAATTTATATATAGACTAGGGACTTTGTTGTAATTGAGGCCTATTAACGCTTTTTTCCACATCTTATAGGTAATAGCTTGAAGAGATCCTAAGCTTGTTGATATAGTGATTGCTTTTGGGATAAAAGAGTTGAGTCTTTACAAAGAAGAATAATAGTGAATATATGTGCCTAAGGTTTCTTGAAAGTATTTGTAGACCTACTCCTTTCGATCCTTTATATCTCAAATCCTTTCTTTATTATCCTTAACCAGGTTTGCAATTTATTTTGTATTCCTTCTAGATAAGGTGACATTAAAGAGAAAGTAGAGTTTTTATCTCTATCTTGCATCTATTGAACTCTTAATTTCTACTTTAATAAAGAGTTGTAGACATTAAGAGCTCTGTTGTAATTACTTAAAAATATATTCTCTTTCTTAATCTTAGTTTTTTTCTTTAGATCTAAGTACATATCAGATTGTATTATGTAAGCATGCTCCTCATCTCTTTAAATTTAAAGAATTTATTACTTGTAAATTTCTAATGTAGTTCTTTAAGTTTTTTTTCACCATTAAAAAATTTTAGACATATTTGTGTTGCTCAAATCACTCTACCTTATTTTCCATACCTATCTCTACTACCTCCTAGAATCCCTTAACTTTTATGATATAGTTTATGAATTTAAAAAGGGCTATTTAGATGAGGGAAATAGTTATATTATGGATCTTAATTGGTGAATGGTCTAAGGTGAAGTAGTTGCCAAAGATAGCTTTGCTTCCCTAAAATTTCACCTTCCAAAGATGATTTATCATATCTCTATCCATTTTCTTTCTTATAAACCATCTGCTTTATTATTATTACTGTATGTGAAGTGGATTCCTTTATAATTAAGATATGTGGCCCCTACTTTCTTAATGTAATATGTGAAGTCATTATAAGGTCCTTTTAAGTTCGTACATCATTTAGATTCTAAGGCATGAAGAGTACTATTGAAATATCCAATGATCATATACGGAATGTTCATATTTAAGCTTTCATTTTCCAAGTCCTTCTAAAGAGTTATTCATAAAGTCAAATTTGCAACATATACAAAGTAAAAGAATAATCTATATTTATTCAACTCTACCTTAGTGAATAAGTGTAGAATTTGCACATTAAGGAGATAATATATGACCTCTAGCTTATCGAGGTCGTATATTTTAACTCTTCTTCCATTATGTTAGGTATTGTAACTAGAGATGATTTTCTAATTGTCTTGAATAAATCAAAACCTTTTGAATTGATTTTCCTTTATTTTAGTTTCCTAAAGGCCAATTAACATTAACTTTCTTGTATGTAGATAATCTGACAGTACTTGTTGCTTTTTATGGCTATTGAGACCCACAACATTCCAAGATAGGACTGATAGTAGAGAAGATTTGAGGGGTATTTGATTCCTTTGGCTTTGGTCTTCTTTCCAAATTTCCTTTTTAATGCTAGGGTGAAAGCCTCTAAGCTCTCCATAACTTCATATTTTCCATTAGAGGAGGTAAAAACATCTAAGATTTTTATTTGTTCCCTTTCATTAGCTTCTTTATGCTTGAGTGTGTCATTATTATGGGGTTTACTTGCAATTAGCCCTATTTGGTTAACTTATTAACTGATATCTTTTTTTCTTAATAAAATAGACACCTCAAGGTTAGTTTCATTATATGATTCCTTTCTTTTCCCTTTTTCATCCTTTTTATTCAACTCATTTGTCAGCTTACTACTTTCAGGCTCCCAGTTTCCCTTATCATCTTGTTATCTCCTTAGGTTTGGGTTCTCCATTCCTATTAACTCAAAGTAATTACCTTTAGTGAAAGATTTGTCATTTTCCTCCAATCCTTTCCATATTTTTTGAGAGTGGGTTTTTAGTAATAGGAAACCAATACTGAGTATTCCATCATTTTCTTAGGTTAATTCAATCTCATTGTTGGTATCAATTTAGGGAGGCTTTGATATATCAGTTTATACATAAATTCTTAAATATCCCATCCTTTTTATTGATGAAGTAATTTCATCCATATATATGGGTTTTCCTATATAACTTATAGGGTATGGACCAATACCTAAGCATATCATTATAAATATTGATCCAAATTGGAATCTATTTTATTTTCAATTGTTCAAGTTACATATAAGGAGATTACTTTTGTAAGAATATTAGTTTATCATTATATCCTTTTGTTCTTAAGGAAGGGAAAAAAAAATAAGTTTATCTACTAGAGAGACATCTCCAAGTAGGTAGCACCAATTTCTTTTTAAGTTATTAAACTTCTTGTTAGCACCTTCAAAATAAATGTAGGTTCCTTTAAAGAGTCCTTTCTTGTCTTATATATTTGATTGAGCTTTTTCACTTCTTAGTTAGCATAGAGGATTTAGATTCCTTCTTAGAGAGGAGGAAAACGAGTACTTGAAAGTTAAGGTTCTTTCTATTTCAGAAAAGAAAAAGTATTGTTAGAAAAGTTAAAAAAATAGTTCTTTAATGGATAAGGCAAGAAAATGGTTTGTGGGGAAAGAAAAGGGGAAGAAGAGTTCAAATGCTAGGGAATTTAAAACGCAACAAGTGAGATAAAACAGATAAGTAAGAAAAAGATGATGAGTAAGGAAAATAAGGGGGCTAAAAATGATGATGTTGCCAATTGTGAAGAATTCTCACTTCATCTAGATAGGTTCCAATAACTAAAGGAATGAAAGTAAACATAAAAACAGGGAGGTAGGGAAAATAAGAGAAATTAGAGGAGCAAAATAGAAGGAGATTATGAAGGAGATGAAAATGTGGGAGACTAGAATGTAGTAGAGGAAGGCAAGTATTATAAATAGAGGGAAGAGCATCTCTTATTAATTATAATCTCTCCTTTTTGAAATTTACTTTGTTATTGTCCTCTTTAATCCAACATTTAAATTAAATAAACAACACCCATCTAAATCCAATAATCAAATTAAAAACCAGAATGGAAAATATTGACATTCAACACACCAATAACAAATAATAACTCTTATGTTCATGAAATTGCACAGACACAAGAGTGGGAAAAACGCCTTAAACTACGAGAATCAAACTAATCCTACACCTCCCTAGCAATGACATTAAAAACTTGTTGATCATTTTGCAAGCTTTACAATTTATAGCCTTCAAAATACCGCAAGCTTTACAATAATGATGGATATGACGTATGTTTTCTGGCTCTGACATTGTTGAGTTCGGTCCATCTCATTCATTCTTCTAAAGTTCTTCACAAGTGTTATGTGATTACCTCAGTATTCACAGAGATTGTATCAGGCACTTTCCTCTGGCCTGGTTCTTCTATTTCTTCTTCCTCCTCTGACTCTTCACTAGTCGAGTCCTCTTTTTCTTGCTAAGGCGGTACTGTACTCAAACTCACTTTACTAGCCTTGATCTTTACATGCATCTTTTGGCTGATATCTCAGAGTTCCATGTTATAGGACTTAAGGATTTCAGTATGCTATAGATGATGATGATTTAGGAAGTCTAGGAGATGGACAGTTAAACCACTACAGTCCACTCCATAATACTCAAAAATGGTAGAAACTAAGTACCCTATACCTTAATTATTGCTCCTTTTGCACAGAGTCACAATAATAGCATTTAACACATGTGTGGAGGTGCACATTGGAATGATGTGATCTATGCACCACAACATGAAGAGTTCCTTTGTTGAACACTTATTGGTTTCTGATTTATCAAAAACCAGTTGACTCATGAATTTATGCAATAACAAGTGATCATGGGTCCTTATGATGTTGTTGTGGGCATTTTTGGCTTCGAATTACTCTAACCCAATGAGCTCATTCTAATAGCGAGAAGCGCGAAAATCATCGTGCTATAATGGAAGACTCGGAGAACCCACATATATTGCATATGATTTCGATGTTCAATTCACAAGCTCATCTTCGCAACCTAAACCACATTTGTTTAGGGTTCCTCGATTTGTAAGAAGGGGAAATAAAGAATTCTAGAGTGAGCTTCTCGTAGATAGGAAATTGGAAGTGTATGAGTTTCACCCACTGAATTCTTTATGTTAAGTTTTCTACCCTATCGTGCAGTTCTAACCTATCAAGCATATCAAAATCAAAATATTTCGAGACTACAATTTGTTTAGCATTAAGGGATTGGAAACGAATACCTTCCTCCTCTATGTAGATCAGGAATGGTGCTCTAAAGTCTGCTACCCTATTCCTTCTCTCTCGTCCAAAGACTTGGTTTCGTCCCAATGATTGATCCCACTTTACAGATTTCTTAATGCGTGATATACTGGCTTGTTAGTAGGTAGAAGTTGGGAGAGATTGAGGGTTTGAAATTTTAGGTAGAGAAAAGCGAGAGTGTTTGGAGATTCTAAACTTAAATAGATAAAGTAAAAATAAAAGTGAGTGAAAAAGTGAAGTTAGAAATGAATATATAGATGGATGGAGGGTACAACGGTAAAAATGAGTCTGAAATTTGCGTGTCCCCTTTTTGCCCTGCCATAGGTCACGATGGTGGCTTACAATTTTTTCACCAATTTTTAATTTTTTTTTCTTTTCTTTTGTCCTTCTTCACTTGTTTGAAATCACTTCTCAACTCTTTATGGCCCTTTCACCTCTCTTTTACGTACTTCCTCGATCATTAAATTCATGTAGAGTCCTATACCTTCTCGATTTTATTTAGAAACAAAATAACCTAACTACGGAATCCAACTATATAAAAATAAAGGAAAATAACATTAAATTAATAGACCATAAGTTGCCTCCCATGTAGTGCTTCTGTGGGAAAGGTAAATTTATCAATTTATACTTGCACGTCCTTAATGATCTCCTTCGGTCGATGAACTGTTCTATCCACTGTCTTCACTAGCATATTTATGGGTTCTAACTCTCCTAATCCTAATTTTTGACTAAAAGTATAGGGCATCATATTGATACTCACTCCCAAATCTGCGAATGCCCTATCTAATTCGACTTCATTGATATTGCAAGGAATGTAAAAATCCTTTGGGTCCTCTTTCTTTTATGCTATATTAGGGTTTTGTTTCGCTATGTGCTCTTTAACCTTCTTCTTACTTGATTGCTTTAGTGTGAATTTCATTTGTAAATGTTTCATTGTGTCTTCAACCTTGTTTAATTCAACCTCCCTAGAATTTCTCATTGCCCTACTTGCAATTGACTTCTGCTAAGTTAGAATAGGGTACAAACATTTCGATCGAGGTTCCCTAATTTGCTCAATTATAAGTTCACTTGAAAAAAATTCCATAATTACTTGTCCTTCTCCTTTAGCTCCATCTTCCTTTGCAGGTTTGAGTTTCTTTTCCTGGGCCTGGGTAGTAGTCATAATCCGTTCCTTTGGGGTAGACTTAGTATTCCTTTGAAAGGTTTTTTCATTCCGAGTTGAAATTGCCTTCGTTAGTTGATCGACTTGGACTTCCAGATTGTGTATTGAAAAGGCGTGGTTCTTACTGACTTGGTTGAAATTGCTTTCAAGCCTCCTATGTGCATCCTCCATACCTCTAATTTTATCTAAAATCTTATCCAATTTGGATTCCATTGAGCTTTGTTTGTCTTATTAGAAGCCTGGCTGTCCTTGAGGTCTAAACTATCCTCTGGCATTGTTTATCCATTAGAAGCTAGGGTGATTCTTCCACTAGAGATTGTATGTGTTGGAGTAGGGATTGTTTCCCTCTCCTCGTCCATGTTGAGCTCCCATATAATTTAGTTGCTCTGGATCGCTTTCCTTCATCAAGAAACAGTCCACCTTATCATGGTCCTTTTGTCCACAGAGTTCACACTTAAGTTGCACGGCTTTCATCGGAGTTGAGGATGAAGCCTTCATGTTATTGAGTTGTCAAGTCAAGTTATCAATTTTCACTAACATTTTTGTTATTTGATCAACAGCTACAATTCCTTTTTATTCTCGAAAAGTAGTAGTTTGTCTACTCCACTTGTTCTTCCATAGGCAGCTATTACTCGCCATCTTGTCTATTAGCTCTTTTGCTTCATCTACCGTCTTTCTCATCAATGATCCTCCTAAAGCTGCATCAATTGTGCCTCTCATATGTGGGGTTACTCAGTTATAAAATATTTGCAACAAGAATTCCTTGGGTAAGTTATAGTGTGGGCATTTTCATTGCAAATCCTTATATCATTCTCACACTTCATAGATCAATTTCCCGTTAATTTGCTGGAAGTTGGTAATCTCCATAATGATCTTCATAGTCTTAGTCAAGGGAAAATACTTATCTAAAAAGGCACAAACTAGCTAATCTTAAGTTATGACATTGGCTGGGTTGAGGGAAGGACACCAAGCCTTTGCTCTATCTATAAAGGTAAAAAGGAAATGGCCTAATTTTGACTGCATCTTTCGACATCTGATGGTACTGAAAGGTATCACAAATTTCAAGAAAGTTCACTATATGTGCGTTAAGATCCTCATTCGTTAGTCATAAAACCACACATTCTGTTGAAAAATGTTTAAGAGGGCTGGTTTGATTTCAAACGATACTGCTAGTACAGATGGCCTAACTATTCCTTGGTTAGCCACATTGAACCTTGGTCT
>JANSVI020000588.1:9941-21195 GCA_025434765.2 Erythroxylum kapplerianum | reverse complement strand
TTACTAATCCAAGTTGAAACTTCTTTGTCTTTTGTTTCTGTTTTTGGTTTCAACAGTTTGGAGAAGTTGGGAGCTCTTAAGTGGGATAAAGTCGTGCATAAACACCAAGGATGGAGGCTGATCACTTGTATTTGGTTGCACGCTGGTATTATTCATCTTCTCGCAAATATGTTGAGCCTGATCTTCATCGGTATTCGCCTAGAGCAGCAGTTTGGTTTTGGTATGTGAGGATTAAGAATTTAAGATCTTACTGACCTATCCCCCTATAGATTCCACATTAGAGATTCATTGCTGACTATCCTGTTATTTGTCATTGAATCTTTAATTTTGGTATTTGAAGTTTTGTCATTAATTTGGTGAAGAACCTGCTGCTATTGTTGTGAAATGCAGTTCGCATCGGGATCATTTACCTCGTATCAGGATTCGGTGGGACGGTGCTTTCTGCTCTTTTCAATAGAAACAACATCTCTGTTGGTGCATCTGGTGCTCTTTTCGGCCTTCTTGGAGCTATGCTGTCAGAACTGCTCACAAATTGGACCATCTATACCAACAAGGTTTGTGACTGTTAATTCATCGGTTGGCTTAACAGATTCCATCAAGAAGTTCTTGTTTACCTTTCTTTATGTTTGATTAATCGTGCAAAACATTTGCATAGATAGCTCTTCTTTAAAGCTTATGTCATAGAAGATCAAGCTATTGGCCTTTTATCTGCATCTTCTTGGCCAATACCGGGAAGGGTTTCGTTTTGTTTCTGATAAACTTGAAAGGACTCGGGTCCCTCTTAATCTGGAATATAATCTTTAAATTGGCTTGTCATGTTTATGCTTCAGGATTTTCAGTTATGCATCTTGATTTCCAAGTAAACCTTTAGAACATAATGCACATATAGATGGTAAAGAGTTGACATTAAAGTTAAGTATTGATTATCAAGAATACGTAAGAAATCACTTCAAATTTTTTGTTCGTTGAGATTTAATATATAATTATATTTGCACACTTTAAATTGATTATTAATTTCCATATTTTCTATTAGAGCAGGAAATCTATATTTTGTATATTCATAAAATTAAGTTCTTAAGTTTTCAAAATAGTGCAAAAAAAAGCGTTTAAATTTTTTTTATATAACTCAATTTTGTTCTAAAAATAATTTGTTAAAATTCAAATAGGAAATTTCATAAATAAGATAAAATGATTTATTTCACATTTATTTATTTTTGAAAGTTGGATGAATCATATTAAGGAATTAAGAAAAAAGTTTCTAATAAAAATAAATCAATTCCATCAATATACAAACATAATTTATGTAACTTTAAAGCCCATCCTAATGGTAACCAAACAAAAGGGAAATATATAGTGATTACATAAATCGCCATTTGCTTCCTACTACATCCATATACTCTAGATTTTAGTTGAGTTTCATATATATGCTAACTCCAAAGCAAACTTTGTTAGCTAAAAGAACTTCTTTGATCCAATAAATTGTTCTCGCTATTGGTTCATGTTTATCCAAGTTGGTTCTTATATGCAATTTATTTTTTCTTTCTCACTATAAAGTGTAGATAATGCTTCTAAAAGATTTTACAAAAAGTATACATCATATCCCTTCCCTTTGATCTGATTACTCGTGCATTAGACAATGACAATCCAATCTTTATTACTATAGTAGAGATGAAATAACAATTGGACACTAGATCAAAGATCTTGGGAGTAAGTATAGTAGAAAAATATAGGTGAACTAGTTTCATTAACCTCTTGATAAAATAAAAATAAATGATCTGTAATGCCAAAGCACCAGATCCTTATTCTCAATCTCTACCTAATTGCTAACTAGCTTATAAAAGAAGCTTTAAGGATCAAAGTTTTAGCCCACATTAAGTCACACCAATTAACAGTGTGAGATTGAAATCTAAATAGCTTTATAAGTGATTTGTTTGTAAACTTGTGAGAAACATCCTTCAACTAAAGGACCGTCTTCTGTTTTCCTATTATGGTTTTAGTTTTTTGTTTTATTTTTAATTAAAAAAACTAAAACTTGTTTAGTTGAGATTTCTAGTATAAAAAAAACAAAAACTTGTTTGGTTGAAGTTTGTAATAAAAAATAAAAACAAAAACATATTTGATTTTATCATCTTGTTTCTATTTTTAATTATACTCTTATGTTAATTATTTTAATATAATATATTATGTTTTTAAATTTATTAATTCTCATTATGGTTAGAAATAAAAATATGTATATTTATATAATTAAAGAAATTTGCACATTAATTGTATATAATAAAATTCTATAAATTAGTAAATTACATTAATCGCTCACCAAAGAAAAATCTATTTGGCCAGCACTTTACCCCTTACGGGCTGACCCGGTGCGAGCGAGGATTAGTCTAGGAGTGGATGACTTAAAGGCGCCTTCTCACAATTGGGACCCTCCTAGGACACCTCATGGGCTAACAAAAAAAAAGAAAAAAAAAAGAAAAAACCAAACAAGAAACCCTTTTCCTGTCTCTTTAAAACTAGCAAAATATGAAAACATCTGAAGGGAAAGCTGCAACATTAACATAAAAACCTACTAAAGCAGCTGCCATCCCTCTAAAAAAAAAGAAGCAAAAAGAATAAACTTTTTATGACCTAAAAATCCCAAGAAGCGTAATGAAGTAGTTATGCAAATAAAATGAGAGAAGAGCTTACGGGGTAAGGAGGTCTCTACAAAAAGGAAGGTCATTGATTGAGATAGTGTAGATAAAAGGTATCTACCTATCCAATCTACTGATTTTCGCTTATTAATTGTGTGAATCAATTTGTATCTTTTTAAAGATAATGAGCTTAGAGAAAATAGAAGACATAATGGAATGGTGGCTTGACTATGACCATGTCATCTCCCTATTATGTGGTTTTGGCTTTTCTTTTACTTTTTTTGGGTTTGTCAGAGACTAAAGAAGTCTAACTACTTTCGATCAACATCTCCACCGTTAGTTGATTGCTAACAAGAAGCTCTTTTGCCTTACATATTTTCATTGTGAAGGAGCAAGAACAGAGTTGTGAAGACAGAACAAGGTTGAAAAAGAGCACAAAAGACAGTAAAAAAAAGTGGGGATGCGTTATTGTTTTTTAAAAAGAAACTTGTTTTAAAAACATACAAAAATGTCTTTTTAACGTTTCTGTAAAGTTGTTTCAGTTTTTATTTTTAGAAACAAAAAGTGGAAACAATACTCAAACAAACACATTTTAATGACTTGGTTCTTTTTTTATGAAAACTATAACAAAAAATAGAAAAAAAAGAACCAAACATGCCCTAAATGACTCATTCTATCTTTTTTAGTTTAGCTTGATAACTAGGGAGATTGACTTGAGTTAACCCTTTGAAGTTATAACTCCAACTGTCACTATATATGATTTCTTTAGCTTTAGCATTAATGGGAATCTTCATTCTAACCTAATTGAGACTAGCCCTAATCCTCCTTTTTGTTTAGTACTACAAAATTGTTGCCATTTGGCTATAGCACCGTTGCAATTATCTACTTCCCCTATCCATATATAGTATTTGATTAGCTTTTCCACATATTTACTTCCTTGATTAATTTCCTTGGAAGGAATAAATGTGAGCACTAATGAATATGAATGTTTATCATAAAAGCAACTAGTTAAAGCTTACCAGCTCTTGAAAGGAATTTGTTCTACCAACAATCAATTCTACTTACTAATGCATCTTGTTAGTCTTTGTTTAAAAGCATTAACCTTACTGTTCCTTGGCATAAACTCACCTAGTATAAGCATCATTCCCCTCGCACCTCATTCACTTTATGGTTAGCAATCAGGAATCGTCTTCCTAAAGTTGATAGAATATCATATTACTCAACTTAGCCTAACTGGTGTATTTTACATAAATCAGCCTTTGAAAGAATTCAACACATCTTTTTCCTATGTCAATATAATCAATACCCATGGAAGAGAATTACTTAACTATGCTATCTGTTCAATCTACCAACTTCTTGGAAAGAAATAGTTGATTGGTGTTACATGATCCAGATGACAAAGGAAGGGGATCTTTGGTTGTTCATAGTTGCTTTTTCTTATCTAGTTACTAGTATATGGGAAGAAAGAAACAATAGGATCTTTTGTGATTTACACAACAACAAAGAAAAGCTATTGCAGATCTTATTCTCCAAATTCAGGCAATTTTTTTTTGTCTATAAAGACTATCATTGTTTCAACTCTCAGTGCCTACTTGATTGGAAGATAAACTAGATAAATCTCTTTGTATCTTTTTTGTAATTTCAGTATAATGTTGTTAGAGACAGTTTGATCTCTAATGGTATTATCTTATTACTACTTTCGTAAAAAAATGGATTACATCTTAATACATTCTTTTTTTCTTTTAAAAAATAGTCAATTCTACTTCTAATAGTCTCTAAAAAAGGAAGACAATCAATATATCTTGGCTTTTTAGTAGACATGGGAGCTCTTAAGCATTTGAAAGGTGCATTATGAACTTGGAGACCAAAGATATAGCTGAGGATCACTGCATTTGGCACATTAAATGAGATATAAAACATACTCTTACCTAAATTAACTCTTAATCTAAACATCTTTATAAAGGAGTTAAAGGAATTTACTAGCAATTGAAAAGAGTTGGAATCCAGCATTAATTCATCAATAACGACCAAATTAAAAATTTTGAGCTACTTATAATTACTG
The DNA here is from genome assembly GCA_025434765.2 of Erythroxylum kapplerianum. NCBI lineage: Eukaryota > Viridiplantae > Streptophyta > Magnoliopsida > Malpighiales > Erythroxylaceae > Erythroxylum > Erythroxylum kapplerianum. The sequence continues at coordinate 16,503 of JANSVI020000588.1, read as the reverse complement.
ATCTCTATAATAAAAGTTATGATTCTTGTAAAAGCTTTAATGGCTAGAGTGAAAAGGTAAAGCGATAGGGGGTCCCTTTGCCTTAATATTTAAGCTCCATCAAAGATCATAGAGGAAGAACCATTCAACAAAATACTAAAAAGGTTGAGGTTAAGCAAGCCTACATCCAATAAACAAAAAGCTTAGGGAATTCGAGGGCATGTAAACTATTTATGATAAAATTCCAATCTAAGCTGTCAAAGGCTTTAAAGAAATTAATTTTATTGAACCACTTATAATAAAAACTTTGGTATCATAGTCCTTAAACAATTCCTTTAAAGTAGAATGTTATCATATATTGTTCTCCTATTAATGAACGCATCTTAAACTTTATTTTAATAGAAGATTAGATGAAATTATTGCATATAATTAGGATTACTTTTCTTAGAAACTAGGAAAATATAATTCTGATTGACTTCCCTAAGCATCTTCTTGCTTCTAAAGAATTCCTGAACTACTTCTACTAATAAAGGACTTGTTAAATCTCAAGTGTTTTGGAAAAATGAAGATTAAACTCATCAAGCCTGGGTGATTTGTTTAAATCCAAGATAACTAAAGCATTTTTGATATCTTAAGAGCTAAAGGGTCTTGTAAGACTCTCCATCATATCATGGTCCAAGGTAAAACCTATAAAGGATCTTAGCTCAATAACAGAAGAAACAAAAGGGAAACTTTCATTGAGTAGATTTTCATGGTAGCTGAGAGCAATTGAATTGATCTTAGATTGGTCTTTATATATCTTCCCTTTTTCAATAATTAAGAATGAAATTATATTTCTATTTCTTTGAGAAAGTATTAAATTGTGAAAGAATTCCCTATCTTTTAGATAATTAATCCTCACGATCCATATAAATAAGGAATTATGGAAGTGTAAAGCCTGATTGTAGTCATTGAGAGCCTCAATTTTTTGGTTCCTTAAACTAAAATAAGAAGGGCCCCTTTAACATTCAATCTGAGCTCATTTAAGAGTTTATCTTACAAACTTGAGTTGAGCCTCAGGGTCAGGATAAACATTCATGTTTGGAGTTTTAATCCCTTCCTTAATTGCCTTTAGCTTCTTGATCATTTGGTATGCGCTATATCCTTTCACTACCTTCCCTATACCATCCTTGACCACTTCCTTAAAGCCTCAAACCTTCAACAAATAGTTGTGAAATCTAAATGGAAATTTAAGAGATGTAGAAGAAATAAGATGAAGAAACTTAATAGTAAAGTGGTCAGAACATAGGGGACCAAAGCAAGTAAAACTATCAATAAATTGCTTTAGCTAATAATTATTTACAAAAGCTTTGCCAAGCTTTTTTATAATAAACCAATCACCTTGTTACTTATTAGTTATTGCTTTAGGCGTAAAACTACCCCATATAATTGAGGTCTGTAATGCTAATCTAATTCACAACATATCTCAAATCCCTTAATAAATTCTTTGTTCCATTTTAGAGCCTTCAAATTTATTCATATATAACACATAATTTATATAATCTAAAATTAGCCAATAGCTCTAAACATTTCCATAAATTTTCTTCCTTTCATCCCATAATTTCATTCTCTAAAAAGACATATCAGCAATATAGATAATAAAAACCTCAAAAGGGTAAGGAGACCAGTCTAGATAACCTGTAAAGTGAATTAACTATTATGTTATGAACAAGTCAAAAACCTCTATTAAAAAGGGGTTACAAGCAACCATTATCCTTCCATTGAAGTGGTTTGAGTGATTAAAGATCTAATTCTAGTTAGCACCCAAAACTTGCATACTTTTGCTCATTTTATCACACTTTATTTTAGTTTCCAAAAGTCTTAGGAGAATAGGCTTCTTTCTTAGGATTAGATCTATAACTGATTGTTGTTTAAGAGGATTATTAAGTTCTCTTAGATTCCAAACTAAAAGAGACATCCAATATAGGATATAGGATCCCTTCAGTTCAATCTTACCTAATTATCTATCAGACCTCCTTTTGGAATGAAGATGAAGCCATTATAATGAAATCTTTATTAGGAAGCTCCATTTCCTATTCTTCTTATTGAGGAGGAGATACTTAGGGATTAGCATTTGCCTCATTCATGTCCTTAGAAAAAAGGTCAGATTTATCTAAAATGAGATTGGCAAGTAGTGTATCTTCAACTTAATTTGCAGCGTTCTCTTGATTCAAAGATTGAGTTACTTTGTCCTTGCTCAAGTTAACTTTTAGATCTCCTTCAACCAATAACTCTCCATCAAGTTTGTCTTGAGTCTGATCACGGGTGACTTTTAGTTCTTTGGAGTTTGTTTCCCCTCCTAAATCCTTATTAACTTAGGTAAAAAAAACCCATATTAAATGTTCATCCCATAAGTTTCCATCCTTTTTGTTCGATTGGAAGGCTTCTAAGTGTAAATGAGTATAATTTTTGATTTGGTTAAATCACCTTCTACATCCAGCCATATAATAGAGAGAGTTTTAGGAAGCTCATCCTCCTTATTAACTTCTATACAAATCTTAGCATATCCTATCATCTCAAGTTTTGTAGTTTGAGAATTTAGACATAAAGGCTTTCCCAATGAGCTTGCTTAAAAGCTTAGTCCATCTATAGTTTATTGTTCAAGCGTGATATAGTGGAAATTAATCCATAAGGGAATTACTTGTACTCTAATCTTATCCAATGCCATATAAGACACCATTTATGTAAGATTATATATGCCACGGTCCCTACTCTGTACTACTCAATAATAAGTTTGTATCTTTTGAAAGTTTGAAAGAAAAAGCATCATATTAAGTGAGCAACATTTTCTTTAGACCTAGCCTACATCATTTAGAAGTCTCCTAATGTTGCACCTAAGAGAAAGAAGGTCCCTTGCTGAGAAACTATCCCACTAGAGAAAGGACCAAGTTGCTGCTCTAACTTACAGTAATTTCACTAGAAAAGTTATGACTCAATCCACCTTTGAGTTATGAAAGAGGAGAGTTTGTCTTTACTCGAATTAGAATCTACTAACTTGCTCCAAGTTATGAACAAGGGGTTGCAGAGATGTCAGGAGAGAGCAAGAAAGGTTGTTCACCAAGGGAATTTCACTTGATCTTTTATTCAGAGATGAGGAAGGAATTCTGACCAATGAGAGCAGGGGGAGAAAGGTTTAAAAATCCCAACAAGGACTTAGAATGGTAAATGACCAAGAAGGTAAAGCACCTCTCTGTAGCTTCATCTTCTATTATAATTATATATTATTTACTTTACATTTAAAAGTACATGAAAAATATTTATTTCAAAGAGATGTAATATATATATTAAAAATTGCTTTGGCAATATTGATTTTTTATTAATTTTTTTGACTTTATGATTGTACTTGTTTATACATATTTTATTTATGATTAACGAAATGTCCACAAGTTTTAGGTTAACAAATTTGCTTAGAGTAGCAACACCAATGAGATATTTTATAGGCATAAAAAAAACAAAATTGAGACTAGTACGTGCTTATGAGATTATTACTTAGATTAGTCTGCTTTTCTCATTTGTAAGGCAACTGTTTGATTAAACTTAGATAACGTCTACTAGGTTATCCGATAGTTAGAGTTAATTAACGAACTCTTCTTAATTAACTATGACCTAAGGAAAACTGGGATTAATAGAGTTAGTTGTTAATCTACGATCAAAAGTTTCAGGAGAGGTATAAGGATAACAATTTAGTAAAATATGTTTAACTAAATATAGGCTGAGATTGAACCAAAAAATTAAGTCTCCAACGAATTCATCGCTTTCATCATTTTTGTATGTTTTATTTAATTTGATTTCATTAGTTTAATTTTATTTTATTTTCTTGTTTGAACACAAACAAACTCTTCCAAACCTAAACACCAATTCTTTTAATTTCAAAAATTTTACACGCACTCTTTGTGACAGAGGGGAAGACATTAATAGGATAATATCGTAAATGATCACTCGATATAAGAAAAAAGAAAGACGTCCTTAGTTTTATAAAAACACAGTAATTTGAGGTTGAATTAAAAATTTTTAAAAATAAAAAATCATAGGAGGGTTTGTAGTCATTAATTCTTAAATTTTGGTTTTAGAAAACTTTAATATTATTACAATTAAAAGAGTAAAATAGAATATATAATCAATAGGAATAGAAATAAAAATTACTTTTTTATTTTAAAAGTTAATTGAATTAAGACATATTTATAGAAGTATTGATCTATCAAATTTTTTCACTAGAAGGCTAATAAAATTGATCTTAAGATTTAATTAATGTCTCCATAATTATATAAGAACTAAATTAAAATAAAATGAAGCTACTAAAATACAAGCTTAACAGGAATAAGATGTTTTTAAAATCAAATAGGTTATCATGGCAAGATTGTTCGATTCAAGCTTAATTAATTGCTTGATTTTTCAATAAACTTACTCAACTTTATTATTAAGTACTAATTTTTATGCTTAAATATTAGAAAATTGAAGATAGGAGGTGGTGATTATTTTAAGTTATGGTGCCAATTTACAGAAATTAGAAACATAAAAGTACACAGTTTTATCATTTTCAGAAGTGAGGCAGACAGCAATGGCCTTATCTGTTCCAAACTCTGGTAATGCAACGATCCTCAGAGCCACCTCCCAGTTATCTGCATTCCCAAGACTCACCTCTCCGTCTCCAACCGATCAAACCAACTTCCAATTTTCGACGACGACAACAACGACGAGAAGAAATAGCAGCTCTACTAATAGTATTGTTGCTCAATTTTCTTTCTTTCCAGCTTTCCTGAACAAAGGTAAGAATGACAAGGCCCTCAAATTCAAAGAGGAACTACTTCAAGCAATCTCTCCTCTTGATCGTGGAGCCGCAGCTACTCCTGAAGACCAGCAGAGAGTTGATGAGGTCCCGTTTGGTTGCACTTCTGCTTGACCTTTTCCTTTTTTTTTTTTTCTTTTTTAAGGCTCTTAAAGGTTTTAGCTTTGCTTATTCTAAGGTCTCACTTGCTTCTGCATATAAATAGAAACTTAGGAGTGACTAGTTAAAGTTCCGAGCTAAATTCTTTTATTCAGTGTCAAATTTGTCGCTTTGAAGTCATTATTAAACAGATGATCCGTGGGACTTATTACCCTATTCATTTCTTTGATGGGGGAATTCATTTCTGAATAGATTGCTCGCAAACTTGAAGCAGTGAATCCGACCAGGGAGCCTCTAAAATCGGATTTACTCAATGGGAAGTGGGAGCTAATATACACCACCTCCCAATCAATTTTGCAGACACAGGTAATATTCTTCTTCTTTCCAAGTCACATAGAGTGGACATGAATATAAAATTTTCCTTTTATCTTCTCTCTTCTAATGAAGATGTGACAATTGAAAGATCAAAATTTTGAAACGTTCCATAGTAAAATTTCCGAAGTTTGGTAATACGTGATCATGTTATGTCATCATATCTTCTGTGATGCAGGTAGTTGACTGCATGTCTATCTTATACAGAATTTGGCCTTACATAAACAGTCCAACCCCCTCCGGACTCTTTTTGAACTTGGAGCTAGTTATGAAAGTTGATGAATCAAAACAGAAGGTTGAAGAGATTAAATTATCTCTGCCACTTACGGTTTTTCTTGTTATGCACTCCCCTGTAAAATCTGTTTGGCACTTGATATACATGACCAAGTTTTCATATTTGTCTCTAATCTCCGTGAGTGCTCAGGGATAACTTGGGAGAGGAGATCTAACAATCTCAAAGTATTCCATTGATTAACAGTGTCCAACTCTCTTTCAGTCTTTTTCAGGTTTTCAAAGAATAATCTTTCCTTTATCCCTATGAAGACTGAATTCAAACACCATTTCATTCTTTCATTTCCGTACATGGATTCTATACTATTGCATCCGCAGCCATATGCTAATACCCGAGATGTATTTGCAATAGATGTTTGCTCCACAAGCTTATGGATGGCCTCTGTTTCTTATTTATTGTCACTTATATGATTATACCTCCACGCAAATAGTCTAATCTACCTGAGGCTTCTCTTATGATTCTGTTGCCTTTATATACTCAACACTTGCTAACATAAGACATCGCCAGTCTTATAGCTGTTGATATGTTGTGCCTCCCTTTTTAGCAGTAATTACTCTCATAATATTCACGTTGCATTTATTAACACATCAGGCCTTCATACCAGGATTGGTATACTGTTTTACAAATCCACCATTCATGGATAGCGTATTCCTATATTCTTCCAGATTAGACCATATTCATTGCTGCTCCATTTCTTAGCGTAATTATTGGAATTCTTGTTGCTAGGAAACTTGGGTATTTGACTCTTTTTAGTAGTTTTTTTCAATAAGATATAGTTTACCTTGACTATAACTCTGTTTGATCTCTATTTTGCTTTGTTTCTCAATCATAAAAGAGGGGTAAATATTTTTATTCCCTTATAGCTTTTCCTTGTCTTACTACCCAATCTTTCTTCTGTAAATTTTTTTCTTTTTCTCCCCATTTCTTAGCGTAATTATTGGAATTCTTGTTGCTAGGAAACTTGGGTATTTGACTCTTTTTAGTAGTTTTTTTCA
>JANSVI020000587.1:53367-65382 GCA_025434765.2 Erythroxylum kapplerianum | reverse complement strand
AAATGGAATAAAATGAATGTAAATGTTGTTGCAAACCTTTATATATTTTAGTTTATAAAGATTGATCAAGCATAGAGAATAAGAAAACAAAAAAAGAGTGATATAAGATTGTCTCTCAAATCTGTATGAGGTCAATTAACTCAATAATAAAATTTTCTTAATAGGAAACTTTATACTCTTTGAATATTAAAATCCACTTTAGTGATCGAGTGCATTAATGATTTAATTAATCTATTATCTCATCTCATATTGTTAGGTTATATAATGGAATTATATTAATGTACAAAACTTTTACTTCAAATTATACATAATTTGCATTATCAACTTGTCATCAAGTTAATCAATAATCTTCTTACATATTACTTAGTCTTTGGTGTCATTTTAGCTATGATTCTAAAGGAAGAAACTTGGTGCAAGAATAAGGAAGGCCCGAATCTTGGCTCACAACAAGTCAAACTTTTAATAGTGATAAGAGAATATCAATGAATGGTGACCTAAGTGGGTGTTGAGATCATTATAGATCAAAATCAAGAAGTAAGCAAAATTCAAAATGCTACAACTGTGATGATCAAGGGATTAAAGAAGAATTTGTTATCTTTAAGGAGACTAGGCGATCATAGGTGTAAAATAGAAATTGTCAATAAGATTTTAATGATAATTCGAAATGTTTTTGTACTTATGAAAAGAGAAAAGATAAGTAAAACTTACAAAAAATTAAAGGGAGAAATATTGCTTTAAGTAGAAGCAACAGTTACTTCAATTAGTTTAAGCGAAAGATCTTAAATGTTATGACATCAAAAATTTGGAAATATGTCCAAACATGGAATAACAATCTTTTCTGAGCAAAAGCAACTTTAGAATTATAAAGGTATCATTACTTTTTTAAAAGCATTGTATTACAAATAAACAATACTGTATGAATTTCAATAAATGAAATTCAAGAAGCAAAGTTGTTCTAGAATTGATTCATTTTAAAGTATAGCGAGCACCAATTCCATCTCTAGGAAGAGAAAGGTACTTTTTCTTTTTTAATGATAATGATTCTGAGATGTGTTGGGTATACCCTGTTATAAGAGGAAAGCAAATATGTTCTCAGTTTGTAAAGTTTCATTTGTGTGTTAAACTTGATTATAATACAAAAAAAGAGTATTTAGGGATAAATAATGCAGGAGGATATGCAAGATATGGATTTGATGCATTCTAAAAATAAGAAGGTATCACAAGACAACTCACTATTGCATACACTCTTTAATAAAACAAAGTGGCTAAGTAGATGAATAGAAATATGTTAGAAAGAATAAGAGTCATGTTAAGACTATAGACATAAATAAGGCTTTCTAGACGTAAGTAGTCAATACCACTTATTATGTGGTGAATTAGGTTCCATAAACTACATTAGGTTAAAAATGTAGATGAAGATGTGTACTAAAAGCTAGCAAATTATTTCAACCTCCATGTATTTGAAAGTTATGTTTTTGTGATATATATAACGCCAAAAGACTACAAAATTAGATCTAAAATATAAAAAAAAATATTTATTTTTGAGATATGCTAATAATGTGAAGAGTATCACCTATATGATCTTAGTGCTTGCAAAGATATTGTCTTTAGGGATGTTATCTTTAAGAAAGATATATAACAAAGAGAAGAAGTTATCAACACTTTTCATAGAAGTTTAGAGACAAGATAAAATCATATACCAAATCTACTTCCTTTATTGTGTTAATTAATAGGGATCACTTAATGATTTTCGAAGGAGCTACAGGGCTAAGACAAGGAGATTCTATGTCTCTATACTTGTTTATCCCATGTGTGGAAGTCGTTACTAGGTTAATGACAAACAATGTGATTTGTAATCCTAATTTCAAGTTATATAGTAGATGTGAAAAGGTTAGATTAGTGTATTTACTCTTTGCAAATGATCTAATCATATTCTCTATTACAATGAATCAATGAGTGTTCTAATGACCTTTATTAACACCTTTAATGGAATGTTTGGTATGCAAATGAATATGGATAAGAGTTAGATATTTGTATCAAATAGTGCTCATTCTACAACAATTATTATTTTTTAAAATATGTAGCTCCCTTTTAAATACCTAAGTCTACCAATATCCATAAAGAGACTAGAATTAAGGAAATGCATTCCTTTAATTGAAAAACTTCAGAAGGGAATGGATAGTTAGTGTAACAAATCCTTAACTGCAACTAGTAGGATTCAATTGATTAAGAATATTCTTCATTCACTATAAGTTTACTAGTCCCCTCACTTTTTCATATCTAAAGGTGTAAACAAGACAATAAAAAATGAGAAAATGACATTGAGATAGATGTACAAAGAGAAATTATAGTGTGACTGTAAGTTAGAGGAAAGTTTATAATCCTATGAATGAAGGGGGTTTGGGTATTTCCCAAATCAATGTATGTAACAAGGTATTTATAAAGACTTTAGAGGTTGCTTCATAATAACAATTCCTTATAGGTTAAGTAGATTCACTCCTATGTTGTAGGGGAAGGATTATTTGAGAAGTTAGTGAGAAACCTTCCTATTCTTAGTTTACTAGGCAACTAATGAAGTTAAGAAACCTTCTGTAATATTAGATTTCATAAAGCATCACTAACGTTCCTAAGTATAATACCTAAACTATTACATTATTACGATCCATAATATAGTAATCCTATATACGATATACATATAATAATGCTAAATTGTGAATACACATACTTTAAAATCTTCAATAACCATAAGAGTGTCAAATGGAAGCATTCAAGTCCCTTGACTAAGCTTAAGGCTTTTACTTGGCTTAAACTATCAAGAACACAATTATCATTGAGCTTCCAAATGGTTTGTAAAGGTTAGAACAGATTTGGAGTTCAATATGCTTCAAGATCTAAAGATAATAAATATACTCTCCAATAATAATGCAAAGGAAGTGCTCAACACTAGAAGCATATATTCTTTATAAGATTTTCCTCTTTAATTGAATTATATAAAAGTTCAAAGGTCTTGCTCTCAAGCTAATGGTACAAATTTATAGGAATCGCAACAAACTTCTCTTTAAGGAATTTACCAAGCATCACACGTTTTGTACCCTATTAATAAGAATAATTGTACATACTAGCCCTCTAGTGAACTTCAGTAACTCTTTTATCTGCTGTAAACCATAGTGGTACCACTAGGAAAAAAAAAAACCAAATGACGAGAGAAACGCAGAAGCAAAAATGTATATCACAAAAAAGGATATCACACATTGATACCCCATGTGACATTGGTGTTATTTCACACGACATATAATTACTTTGAAAATGTCTACGATTAGTAGCCTACAACATAATTTTGTAAAGTCTTTAGTACAATCTCCCAATCCAAAAAAAAATTTAATGTTAATAGTATTCGTCAACATTACAATTTCATTGGTGGTAAAATTTTACGAATAGCTCTGCATTATCAAACCAGATGGCGTCCCAAAACTAAATCCACAGTATAAAGACCTTATTTAAAATGGCAATATGACAATACCATAGACTTATTAAAAAAACTAAAAAAAGAAAGAACAAAGAATGAATGTTCATACTGGGCAATTGAGAAATTAAGTAGTAACCAATTTGAAGGTCCTTTTATAAGGAAATCGAACCATCTTTCCTATATTTCCAATCGAAAGTACATATAGATTATTTTTCCCCACAAATTAAAATTCAAGGGCAATATGAGACATCACTTCTTTTCAAGCTTAGAAGAAAATAAAAGATTCAAGGGTTTGTTTTCATGCTCCAGCATTTTTAAGGTGTCTTTCAATACTTGAAGACAATATAAAATTACAACCATACCTTTTGAAAGGAGAACTCTAACCGCAAGTCGCCTGCGAGCAAACTCCCACTTCAATTGTAAAAGATTGCTCATAGATTCGGATTCCTTAACTTCCATAGCCAAACACAGCCAACATTTCATTTTATTGCAAATACATTTAGTTTGACCCCCTAAATCAACCGTGCAACTTTTTACTTCCAAGAGTGACTGTCTATGTCCAACACAATCAGCCGCACATGTATCACTCCCTTCCAACTGTTTTGAAGGGCAAACATGCAGATCTACCTTATTATTTATGTTATTTCGAGAACGATATTTTAAGCGAGTTAATCTTCCAGTAGGCTCAATTGTAGAAGACTGCTCCTCTGGTAGAGGTTTCAGCACATTTTTGGATTTTCTACACCTTCTGGATTCCTTCTTTGCCTTTGCGTCTTCCACTTCATTTGAATGAGTTTTGGCATTACAAACAGTACCACCGTCAACTACTTCAGGACAACTAACAGAATTCTTCCACTCAGATAGATTTAACTTGTCCAAAGATTTGTTGTAGAAACTCTCAGCAAGAGTTAGCCTCTCTATTGGAGCCTGCTCTTTTGCACTGAAACTTCGGTACAAATCCCCAAGTTGCTGATCAATGGTGACTTCCAGCATTAACTTGCACTTCAAGCAAGAAAAACTGCAGCTATTGATCAATTTCTGTTTGGCATCCTGAAGTTCCTTTTCTGAAAGATCCCAAGATCCTTTCTTACGGTACAATTGTCCTAGCATTTAACCAGTGTTCTGTGAGATAAAAACACCATAAACCACTAACAAAATATTCATTACAATTCTAAAAGCAGACACCAAAAGTGTGACCTTAGTATTTCTTACCTAAAACAGATGAAAAAGATACTATAAACAGTGGTAGGCTTTGTGACAAAGAGATCTCTTTTCCCCAAAGTAACAAAGTTTCAGCCTCAGCTCCATTTCCAATCATCTCATGAATTGTCCCAACCTTTATATACAATAAATGACTTAATAATTTTACCAGCACTATGAAAATGGGATCTGCATAAAGTTTCTATATCAAAGCATTATCAGTCAAAGATGAAACAACCTGAAGAGTACTTTCAAGGTAAGATTGAAGTATTTTCCATGGACTGAGATAGCATGCTTCCATATCCCGTGACAAGTATTGAAAGGACCAAGCTTCACTAGCAACTGAATTGCGGACTTGAAATTTTTTAATACAGTAGCTTAACTTTTGGTTGTGTTCCCCTGCTTCAGAGTATTTCTCAACTTTTGGCTCAACAGAATATGTACAATGCTCTTGAAAGAGTTTAGTACGCAATTGATGGGCTTCTTTTGCATACGTAAGAGCCTAGAGAAACACAAAACAATATTAAATTGTAGGAAATATGCAGCCACAAGGAAGACCCAAGCATATACAAGTTAACAGAGCCAACAAAGAATTTTCACACTCCATAGAAAGTTTTTAACTCCAGCCTGTCATTTGTTCACTATTATACAAACAATAGGGAGCTGAACACCTTATTTTCAATGGAATGTGTATACTTTATTAATATGATGCACTTCTTCTCAATAACAACACAATGTGAATGAGTTAATGCCAGATACATTTAAATGGTTCAGTACTGAAACTTTTGGCTTCAGACAAAGTTAAACCTTAGCCTATAACAAAACCTTGAAATGACTGGTTACCTCAACTAAGTGGCCTGTTGCAACTAGTCTTTCGCATAAATCATAATAAAGACATCCAGCAGAAAAAACTGAATGACTGTTCACAGGAACCTGCAAAATAAGAAGCATAAAGCAATTGATGATCTTGTATCAACCAACAGAATAGAAAAAAGAACTGCAACAAGTTACTAAATGGATCTTACTCTTGAAAGGAGTTCAAAAGCAGCCTTTCTAACATCATTAACAGAAACAGAGGCTTGAAATGAAGTTTCATGCTTGTAAGAGTCACAAAGAAAGTTCGGAGATAAATAGGAAAAATTTTGTTGCAAGCCAACTCGAGAAGGCAGAGATTCCTTCAGACAATGCATCCAGAACTCAACAGATTTACATGTTTCTCCATAAACCTCTGTCAGGTTAAATATAAATCCTTCATTTATAGGTGAAAGGCAAAGGGCATGACTAAGTCTTCTACTCTCCCACAGAGTGGACAAGCACTTCTCTGCTGGCAAACTCTTCCAAATGAATAATCTAATCAACAATACACATGCTTTGTGATGGAGTTCCATGAAACCCTGCAGACAAAGTATACCATACTTAAGCTTCAAACTTTTATTGATTCAGTATCAAAAGAACCTATTAGATCATATATATACCTTCAATGACAATAAATCTAATATATTAAACAGCATTAGCATCACAGCATCAGATGATACACTGCTCTCTCCAGATGACAGGCTATAATCTGAACTCGGAATGCCCAACCATATCTTTAGTGCAGATTCAATATCTTGAAAGATTTGCTGCTGAAGAAAAGACAGAAGGTAATCGCAAAAGCCACCTTGTGAATTATCTAATAAAATATTGATATACATAGACAAGTGGTGTAAGTCTAAGCAGGTGCATTATGACTGACACCTTTAAGTTCGGTTCAGCTTCCTGGATACACAGTGCACGCAAGGAATATGCCATAGCTAATTGATGACTTGCTGGAGTTCCATGATCTAATGCTTCAACTTGCTGTTCCAAGGATTATTTGAAGTAAAAAAACATGCCAACTATTCATGACTCAGAGCATTTATAGTTAATATTCAATAAAAAGCCACAGGAGGGAATAAAGGCACTGCATAACTGGAGAACTCACAATTGTGGATATTGCCTCTGACAAACAGTTAACACAGTCCCCTAGACATTCAAATCCGCAGGCCCTTAATGCCCACGCTTTTCTAATCAAAATCATTGATTTCTGTAAAGAAGTATCTTTAGTAACATACACATCTTGCAATAAGCTATCCACTATTTTCAATCGCATCTTCCGACAAAGTGCCGGATAAATAGCATCCATTTCCTCATATGCAAGAAGTTCCTGTACAAGATTCAAATTTGAAAGTTGGAAATTATGATTAACATAAGTAGCTCAATTCTAGTACTACCAAAAGTACAAATAATATAGAAAAAGTATAAAAACTCAAACCAGCAGAAAAAACCTGTTCTAGAATTTTGCCGAGTGTCCTCTTTGACATATTTTTTGAGGAGAGCAAATTATATAAAGTTTGAACACTATAGTTGCTGTCCATATTTTGGCTCAGCTTACATCCTATCTGAAAAAATAAATAATAATCAAACTTCTAAAACAATAAACATAATCAAAACAGTTACAGGCTTACTGATGCTACCTTAACCCATTGTTTCACCAAGGGCACTGGACCAGGCAACTTTCTGTGCAGATCTTCAGAAACAGACCAACTTTCTAGACTGTTTACAATTACCTTTTTCACCTTACAACTACCACATTGATTAAGAACATCCAACAGAAAGGCAGATCGAGTGCATGCCTCAGTGGCAAATTCTAGAATAGCATCTTCTGAAGGATCATCACAAGAACCTTGCACAAACATCTTACAAAGTCGTATCAAACATGTCCATGATGCTCTGCAGCATAGTTTTAATGGCTTTGCAGCCTGCAACCTCAACCATCAAGGAGAATTCTGAATATAGGAATTATATAATTTGAAACAAGCAAGTTTTAGGTTGATGAGTGAATAGGAACCTAAATCAATGTAAACAGTGTAACAACTAGCTCTTAGCTATAAGAATATTTGCCCCTTCATGGATGCAAATGATTGAATGGGAATTACATTACCCCTCTCTTTGAATGCTCAAAAAGACCACCTCTCGATGATTTATCTAATCAGAATATCATCAATGACATCTAATAATCAATGTTCAACCAGCCACGTATAAGGAAAATACATGACTAGATTACCCAGCATTCAATACATAAATCTGAACTTGGTGGAAATTAAGAACCCATCATTTTAAGACACTTGATCTCTTGACATATATAAAAATGTCTCTCAAATTTGTATTCTTGTTTGGTATCCCAGGATTCTCAGCAAAAACAATTGAATAGTTTAGCTATGTTGATAAGTTTCTTAGATCAGTTGTAGCATGGACATACATTTTGTGGATTTTATGAGACGACTTAATTCACATCCTATGTTTCCAAAAGGAACCAAGTATGAAAGTATTGAAGCTAATGGAGTGAACTAAAATCAAATCCCTTTAGCTGTTCCTAACTACACTTTAAAAATTGCATTAGCTACCCCCAAAAATAGTAGAAACTTTTACACATTTTTAACAACTGAATCGAACATGGAAATGTAACCATTTATGCTTTTCTGCTTTTTGAAAAAATCCCTTCATGTGACCACAAGTCCATGTTGCAGATATTATATTTTCCTTTTTCTCTTGTTTTCCTTGATTAAATGGGGAAAATCAATTTTCAAAATTTATCATTTCTGTTCATTGGTACAAAGGGCAGTAATTTGTAAACATCATATGCCTCACATTAGCAACAGAATCCCTTGAAATTGAAAATACCTCATTCACTTGCTTATTTCTGTAAAGAAGTACACCAACATTGTAAAGAGAAGCGAAAACATATTTCAGACCCTGCGGGTGAACCCAATCACTGCCGATGATCTGCTTAATAAGATGAATGCTCTTCTGAAACAACAATGGCCAGAAGAATATTGAAATGTTAGAAATATAAGCACAAGTGAATATCAAAACATGATGAACAAAAACAAGAATACACTTTGGATTAAATATTTATTACTCAATGTTTTATATAAAAAAGTTGACCTTCAATTTGAGCTTTGTTCTAATTGAGAGAATTAAGGCAGCAACAGCTACATTAAGAAATATCTTAATCTCGTCAAGTTTGTCCACATCACCTTGAGGCTTGTCGCTGCAAAAAAGCAAATTCACACCACAATTGACCAAATACTTAGTTTTACTAGGAAACAAAAGAAGAAATTGAAAGCAAAACATAAATCCTTATTATATTATTTGGGAGCAAAACAAAGTATATTGGAAGATGCACTACCTTGTAACTCGTTTAGGGCATCATATTGCTTTTAATAACAAGAAAGCTAATAAAATGAAATATATAATTATATATCATAATTATATATTAAGATGTTTTAAATTAAAACAAAAAAAGGTGTAGAAAGTTAAGACTTCCTTACCAGTAAAGTAAAAGATAAGTGTGCCCAAACTGATGAAATGCTTCCAGGACACTTTGAAGCATGCTAGAAACAGTAACATCATTTTCAGTAATTATCTCTTTTTTCCCCGAGTTCACCAGGTCAGCAAGAGGTTGACACAAGAACTTCAATACACTTGAGTAAGCCAGAAGATAGGCATGTCTATCTCCTTGGATGCAAATCCCAAAATGTGAGCCTGACTGCAGACATACAAAATCTTCAGAATCCTGAAGTTTAGCACAACAGGGCCCACAGGTATTTTTGCAACTTACATCAAAAAAACTTTTCAACAAACCAAGCGAAGCTGCCAAATTGCTCAGCTTCGCTTGACCACCAGACAAAGTCTTAACTGCATCTTTCAAGTCTTTACACATCGAAGCATCAGTGAGACTGGTGTTGACAACACAATCATTTAAAACTAATCCAGTCGCATAAAGCCTGATAATCATGTCCAAGGGGGTCATATCCTGGCATAAGAATTTCACTGCTAATGAGATTGATAACTTTGTCCACTTACAAGATTTAAGTTTCAGTAAGTACCTACAGTGGCAAGTAAATCACCAAAACAAGTTACCTGAAAAAACTCATCAGCTAACTTCTCCAGACATTCTGCAAAGGTACTACAAAAAACTGTACTTGCAGTTCGACATTTATTTGCACAGTAAGAGACAAGATCAACAAACTCTATTGCCCATATTTGTGTTTCAATCTGTCAAAACAACAAGCTGCTTACATCATCAGCACACACAATTTAATTACGCAGAAAACAAGATACCATCTGAAAATGCACCTCTAAAAAATCTTAGAACCAGCCAAAAGTACAGGTTAAAGGGTCGGAAGTGGGTTGTTGACCATATTTTGAGTTTCAGAAACACTTGAGAAGAATTACAACCACTAGGGAGCTCAATCATGAAAAACATATACCCATTGGTAGGACAAAATACATAGAGACAACCAAATTATTCATGGGTTTGATTTCCTTCTTCTTAGGAACCGTACTTCTAATACTACATCATCCTTCATGATTGCCAATAGTATCTGTTATTCATGATAAAAAAGGGAAGGGTAAAAGCAAACACACAGTTCTAATGACTTAAGAGCACCTTAATATGAAAGTATTACAAAGAATTAAGAAAAGAAAATATTAAAGTTTAAACCCGGGCATCATAAATGCACTGTCCAATTGAAAAGCAGCTTCACCCCTAATTATTTTTTGGCACATTGGAAAGCACAAATATACATATAAAAAAAAGTCCCTCACCTCACCCCACGCACCTATCAAGATTTAAAGATACGAGAAGGTGCTCCTACCTACATTCCATGTAGCCGAACCCCACATCTTTGAAGGAGACAAAAAGAAAACAGAGATTATAAAGTTGAACTTACCTCACAATTATGGGGAAAAGATTGCAAATTGGATTTTAATATGTGAATGATGATTGAAGGCTCATCATTTTGAATCGAGAACAAAGAGGAACATAACCGGCGAGCAAACTGCAAGAAGAAGCATTTAGATGATGCATAAAGGGTATGAAATCTGTCACCCTATAATCAAGAATAGCAATCACCTTATAGGTTTGATCTCTCAAGGAAGAACTCGCATACTCTCGTAAGGTTACCGCACATAAATCACCCATTATATCCCCCTTGGAATTCATTGGTCCCCCAACCAAAGAAAGAGAGCACTTGGCTAAGTACGTTACAAGCATCCTTTGGAACTTGTCATATGCACTGGCGTCTAGCACCCTAAAACAAATAATTCATGTTAAGTACACCAATTAGCAAAAATGTTTTGAGTATAATTAGTAGCAATCAATGTACCTGAACCAGGGTTGAACCTCGTCTACCAATACAACAAGTCTCCTGCAGTCCTCCTCCTCAACATGGTTACTCTGCACCAACAAGGCCGCACATTTCACGATGGCCACCACAATCTCCACCATTAAACCAGCGAGCTCGGCATCATTGGTGGCCGGTGAAAATGCAGAAGAATCAAGAGCCCTGAGCTTGTCCAAAACTCGAAGCGCCTCCTCTAGGGCCTGAGGATGGAATCCCCAAGCCTGCAAGCAATAAACCAGCCTGAGGGTCTGAAAATAGAGGGTGTAGGGTTTGCAAGACAGCTGGGAAGAGATGAGGTCCAAGCAAGACAAGCAAAGCCTGTAGACATCGAACAATTCAAGGGCGAGTTTGGAAGAATGGGGTGGTAATTTGGATGGATCTGATAAGCGTTTGGGTAAAATGGAGAGAGAACGGTTGAGGAAGGGAAGGAATTGTTTGGCCAAAGAGCGGATTTGAGATTGGGATTGAGACTGAGACTGAGACTGAGACTGAGAGGCTTTGAAATTGACAAGGTAGTCGGAGAAGAGACAGAAAATAGGGGTAGAAGTGGTGGACTCAAGTTTCGAAATCAGAGCTGCTGCTGCTGTTTCGCTCTGGGTTTGAGGCGCCATCAATTTTGAGGATACCCAAGATGAGAAACACTGCTCCTTCTGAGTTCTTCTTCTTCTTTTTCTTATTCTGCAAGTGGCGGGAAATTGAATTCGACTAGGCACCGCACAATTGTTGCCAAATGACAAATCAAACCCAACCCGCTCAAGGTCTGTAATAAATTAATAATAATACAATAGTAACATTTTACTGTGAGTGGCTGGCAGGTTACTAGTGATTTACTGTTTTATCCTTCGCTTTTCTTAAATTTCTTTATGGTTGACAAAACCTAACATTCATATAACGTCAATTTGTTCTCCGTAATTGAGTTTATGTCCCGTGATTCTAATCACTTATTTGGGGGATTTTAGTTGTCATTTTTTATTAACTTATTTAATCGAAAATTTAAATAATTGAGAGAATAAGCAGCACAAATATTATTTTTAAAATAATTTGTAAATAATACGTACTCTATTTCTAATTATTTTAGATATTTTATTTTATTTCTTCATGTGTAATTTCAAATATGTAATAAAAACATATCGTATCATT
>JANSVI020000586.1:486249-496587 GCA_025434765.2 Erythroxylum kapplerianum | reverse complement strand
CACTTCTTTAGAAAAAAAAAAAACAAAAACATTAGGCCTCAGAAATGGTGAAAACTGAAAAGGGTTAAGACCCTGCCTCCTAAGGCTAGCCCTGTGCACATTGGTTTAAACTTTTCCTAGTTCCTTTAGCAAAGTTGGCTTAAAGCTATCCTTCTTTGCATAAAGGCGTTGAGAGGCATACGGCTCCTTCTCGCAGTTAGCTGTTGATGATGTTACATCGACGTTTGGACGTGAAGAACTTGTATATTATTGCCCTAGGAAAATAAAAGTAAAATATATAAAAATAAGGTCTCTTGGTGGATTTGGATGGTACCTGCCTGTAATCTCATCTGGAGTATCACTTGCACTTGTGGCTGTGTCCTGTTGATTCCACCTCACCCGTCATTGCCGAGGCAGTTTCTAACATTTTACCTCTTTCTATTTTGTATTAGCGTATAAAATAAACCGTGAGAAAAAATAAGAATACCTCAAGAGAGGACCAGATTTTTTATTCCTGTTAATTAGATCATATCATGTCCCATTAAAACTTAACGTGGAGGTCGCCCCCCCAATCTCGTCCGTTGTATGCCCTTTCGAAGCTGGATTGATGCTTGTGAGCTCATGGACTTGGGATTCTTTGGCAACAGATTTACTTGGAGCAATCTATGTGATGGAGGTGCCAGGATCCATCAACGAATAGATTGGGCCTTTGTAAATAGTGAATGGCGGGTGCTATTTTCTGAATCGGTAGTTCGACACCTTCCCCGGATTTATTCTGATCACTGTCCAATCCTACTCCACCTTTAGGGCATTCCTACTATAATTCCTCGGCAACGTCCCTTTCATTTTGAGGCATTGTGACTAACTCATTCCTCCTTCACAACGCAGGAGATCGAACCCACAAACCTGCAAGCAAAATAAGACTATAGGATGAGCAACCGTAGTTGAATAACTATATAAATGGTAACTCGAACCACCACGCAACATTAATAAACACAGGAAGGTCATTGCACTTATGCAAATGATTCTTCTGATTAATGGCATGAAACAATGCAGACAGGTTATGATTCTTAAAATCCACCAAATAACAAAATTTGAGTTTCAGAAAGAATGCTAATAAGTAGGATTGATGCAGCTAATTTTGAAGATCAAAAGCCAATATGTTTTGTTCTAGGAGTCAAGAACAAAAACTACATGTCAAATGGCAGGCATAAATCAATTGCCTGGAAACCTTTCTCATATCTAACTCACCAAACCTTGTCAATTATTTAACAGAATCTGATGACAGCACAGTAGATAAAAAAATAAAATTGCTTCATCCAGAAAGCAGCAAAAGTTAAACTCAAACAAACCAAGACTATCCATGTATAGAGAGAACCTCTCAACAGTGATTATAGGAATGTACAATGATGTATTGGGAGTCAGAAAGATCCAGAATTCTGATGTACTTACCGCTTGTCTAAACGCATGACAAACGTCTCTCGCCATTTGTTTCTCATTTGGTGTCAACAACACTGGATACCGTACCTGTAAAAAGAGTAACAAACATTAACTTGATCATAGTCTAGAAAACCTCAATTTTGTGTTTTTCATCCTTTGTCTACTTGATGCCTTGATGGGTACGTAGTTAATTATTACACTGGCATTGTGATGTTTAAATGTGATACAAGCATGACCACAACAGAATTACAGACTCTAAATTCATTTAGTTAATTAAATTTGTGTAAAAGCTAGTTATGGATCCTAAAATATGTGAATATCTATCTTTCTTTCTTTTATTTCTCACCTGCCTATGCTGCCGCAGCTACCTATGGGATATTCTTAAAATAAGCCTGTTAATTGTTTTCCAAAGTCTAAGGAACACAAAAGGTAAAGAAACTAAAGTTTAAATATCAACCCATTATTAAGTTGGCTCTTCACTCAAATAGTTTTCTTTACCATAAAATACTTTTAGACAAGGAAATGAATGACCTCAACAGCAGTACATAAGTTTACAAATCTAATTCATGTCTCTAATTCAACAAAGGATTCCTTGACTTCAGGAAGCACCTCAACTTGTTTTCTCCATTTACAAATGATTCAGGCAACAATAAGTCAAATAACAAGACTTAATACCAAGCATAGCTTTCCACTTTTCTTATGCCAACCAGTTTATAATCTATTTTTCTCCTAAATTTTGAGCAGGGTCAAATGGTTTATTTTGATTTTTTCTTGATAAAGGTTATAACAAAGTTATTATACAATATAAACAAAATGGTAGCTTTAGTTTTTGATTAACAATTGTCATGAGCAAAGCCCATATATATGTCAAAGGGAAAACTGTTCCTACAGAGGATATATGACATTACTTCCTTGCCATCAGGATTCCTCATAACAACTCCATCAACAACAGGAGACTTCCTTGCTTCAGCATGTGCATATTCAGGTCCAACAGTATATACCTACAATCATTTGACAAGAAGTAAAACACTATTTACCAACACAAGTGAAGTTATGCAGACAATGATTTGAGTATTAAATGCAAAGAGAAGTGGACGGCTAGAGAGGATAACAAATGCCATTGAAAAAAAAAATGATCTCCACCAACAAAGAAATCAATTGAAGCAGCAGAATTTATTAAAAATAAGGAACAAATGCAGTTCTTGCTCTAATTGTTAACAAATTTGAGTTTTTGAAGGAAGACAGAAAGGAAATGTCTAGAACATTCATCTTCTTTTCACACAGACTTCAAAGCACTTGACAGAGTGGAATTTAGCAGAATTTCCAAGATAACAAAAAATTCATCCAGCAATTTATATGCACATTACCTACCTATGCTTTCCTGAACAATACATTGCATTCTAAAGAAATTTATGACACACATCTCTTTCGTGAGCAAATGCATGTGCTCTGTATCACTGTTGAAGTTAAAGAATAGTAAACGGGACATGCGCCACTACCGGTAAAAAAGTGCCTCAACTATAATTAAATGCTATCGCATTTGATCCAGGCTCTCCCAGAAATAAATTGATACAATTATTAGACAATCATTGAATCTGATCCACAAATATGGCAAGAAAAGTATTTCAACAACAAAAATATATGACCTATGCACCAAAACAGAAAATGAAAACATGCGACCTATTTACAAAACCATTTAGAGATTAAAATTCAGACACATAATATAAATTCTGATGTATGCAACCTTCACATCTGTTCCTCCCGTTGGCATAAATTCTTCATATATGTAAGAGCCATCACGCCGCACTCTTCTAACTTCTGGATGGAACTCACTGGATCGATTCCCAACCTGAAACTCAATAATTACTACTCAGAATGATAGACAGCCAAACTAGAAACTACTACAAGTAAACAATAACCAAGCTCAGAATAATAAAATGTTAAAACAGGAAACAAGGCCACTGACAATGACAGATAGATATTCTATGATGATTTCACAACCTACTACTGGACCCTAGCAGATTATGCAGGACCAAAAGAGTGTAGTTGCAATTTATTGCAACAAAGCTAGATTGAGCATCAATGCTCAAATTCAGAAAAATGAATGAGGGAAAGTCAATCTGACAGAACAGGCCAGGTTTGCATTCAGCAGCAAGCAAATTGATCAATGAAAACGAGCTTTGTTTTCATCACTGTCAGTATAGAGAGACTCTAGTTTCACCTAAGATCCTATCAAGCAAGAACCATTTGAGCTTCCGCAATGATCTATGACACTACATGTTGACATAATGTTGTATTCAAAAGTGTGAATGAACCATTCAACCTAAATGCTTAAGCAATTTGAGTGTGGACACAAATGACTGAGATATTATTTTGACAAACCTCCCACACAAAGTGTGAACAAATCATGACAAATTACAAATCACCAACAATGAGAGCAGCACAACTTAATGCGATGGCTTCCCTGTGATACAAAGCTCAGATACTATATCTAGAAAACATTCAGCTAGCATCAAGAACGAATCATATAGAAATATAATCCAGCAAAGGGGGTAAGAAGTTAAACCCTATTGATTCTAATAACTAATAAAAAAAACTGGAATTCTAGTAAAAAGTAAAGCTAAAGGAAAAATTATGCCTAATTGAAATTCAATTTAAAAATTCAGATGAGAGTAGTAGTTAATTAGTTAAAAAATAGAAGATTGATTAAAAAAAATGCCTACTTTTATGTAAAGGTAAAATGTCAAATCTCATAGCCCTTTAATATAAACATAATTAATGCTAACAAAAAAAATCATAAAATCCTGGGGTTATTCCACAGTAATATCTCTTTAATTTAAATCATATGGTCAAAAGATGTATACAGTTTCAGCATACCTTCCTGAATAATTCCTTCATACCTCCACCTGCAGAACTGGGATAATATATCTTTATGTTATGGTCATCCCCTGGAACAAAATGCACAAACCAATTCATTACCTATGTTCTTAAGAAATCAAAACTCTGCAAGAATTACTAAATGAACTAACTATAATAAAGCTATACAGCATTTGTTCTATATCCTTACATAGAGACACTAGATTGTGACCACAAAACAATCTTACCTCAAAATTCTGCAAATATCAATTTGTTTTCAAATAAAACACTTTCAAGAACAGAACATTTGAGATTCACGTTATCTTACTAAATAAGAACCACTAATATGATAGCAAAGAAGAAGTGCCAAATGTTGATACTGCAGAAACTTCAGATTACATCATTTCATTTTAGAGATAGCTTATAAACTGTTAAGATCAGGTACTTAAGTTTTGTGTCTAAATTTTTCTAGCATAGCATGAGATTGAGCTCTTATGCAACAAGCAATAGTCTTTACAACAGACAAAGGAAGAATCTGTTTTTAACAGATTTGGAAAACCTGAGAATTGATCAGAAATTCCAACATTTATTGGTTATTCTAGACAAGCTTAAAGATGATTGTCCACATTGACACTAATGCTCACAGCAGCACTGAATCAAAGTTGTCTAGATGTAGAAGTTTATAATTACAAGATTGGGAACTTCTTTCATCAGCTCCGTGAGTGGTCTTTCCGTTTTGTGAAATATGGACACAGTAATTAAATAGTACGTCACCTTAGGGAAAAACAATATACCAAGTTAAAAGCTGTGATAGAAGGCCTAAGGCTATATTCCCCATCCAACTTGTGTACCATTTGGCCAAGATATCAGCAGGGAAAGAAAATGAATGGAGCGAATTAAGATAACTACAAGGAATCTTCTTACCGTCAACAGGCTTCTCAACAAATGGCTTCCAAAATCGATTGCCATGAACTTCAACAAAATCTTCTTGCTCGATAAAATAATCCAAGTCTTGATAGGGATATTCTCTATTGACAAGAGCATACCTTGGTACAGGTATTCCAAACATTTCAAGGCGCTTGATGAAAGAAAAAGAGATCCGAAAATACATTAGTCTCATGTGGCATATACCATTCAACTGTAACTTCAAGAAATAATGCGTGGCCCAGTTATGATTGAACAGCATCATCAGGAGCTCACAATATAGAACATGTTCAACACTGAAAGAAATATGTGATAAAGGATCTCAAAAGAGCGAGTGGATCATAAGAGCCGAGATATTCTCTGTGTCCTACGAGGATGCTCGTTGAAGATCAGAAGAAAATGAACCAAATCCAGGCTTACTGCTAAAGTTTACATTCATACCTCATATACCTTCCTTCTGTCAAGAAGAAGGTGTTGTGGCTCCAATTCATTTACAAGAAAAGGCCTGAAATAAAAGCACAAGTGATTAACAAATTGAGAGCTTCTTTTGATCTACTTAAGTAAACAAATCAACTAAGCAGCTGCCTGACATTTGGATCTGCCCTAATTAAGCACAATGGAGATCCATGTCAATCTTGTCAGTTTGGTGTTATGGTAGGACCAAAGAAAAAGTAGTAAAAACACTTTAAAAATGCAATCAGCCAGTAGTTGATCTTTGAGCTTATAAACAGTTTATTGTGACACTAGATAGTCTTGTATTTTATTTTTCCAAAAATCTCAGACAAGCATATCATGTAAACAAGGTATCGCCATGCATGCAAAACAGAAAGGAAAGGAAAAAGAACTGCAAATTTTCAATAAGAATTAGAAAAGACCCTACATATTTGTCACAGTTGCAATATATCTCATGGTAACAAAATGTATTATTATGAAGTATATCAATATTAGTCTCTGACAAAGAGGTAGACCAGAAAATGGAAATGATTGCATAAACTCAATGAATACCTTGAAATCAGGTTTTCGTGAAACAAAAGTTCTAAGAAAAATTTGAATTGAAAAGGAAAATGAAAGTTAAAAAATTATCTAAGTCAAACTCCATTAATGTTAATTCAAAATGAAATGACCTCTTCCCTAGTCTACTTCTATTTATTGACTAGGTATCAGTTTGATTTTTTTTTCAATCTCTATATGTGGAATTACTCAAGATCGGAAGATATTTCACATTTTTTTGTACATAAATTTTGATACTCTATCAAAATTTATTGTCAATATCCAGAATAAGGCAAGTCAAAGAAAGCCTCCTAAAAAGTTGTTTGGTTATAATTAATCGGCTCATATAATATAAAGCAGGAAATGAAACTTACTTCCTCAAAGCAGAATATGCCTGAGCCTTGTCAAGGGGATAACCAGAGGAATAGAAGGCGATCAAGCAATCACAAACAGGCCAACTGAAATAATTAAATGGTTCAAAAGATTAGTAATCTAGCAGACAGAAGTTAAATTTACTGAATAGCTATGATATAGTTAACGGATATACATTATTCCAAACCAATGAAATCACTACAATCATCAAACAGATTAGACATCACATTGTTTTTCAATTAATTATGTTTATTATCCTGGAACTACAACCAATTTGCTACAAACAAGTTACAACTTTGAAAATTTGAACTAAAATCAAAACCTAAATACGAGGCATTGGACAAGCACACTTGACATTCATTTTATTTCAAGAAAACAAACCTTTCACTTCCCCCTTATATTATTCCTCCTTAATTCACCATAAAGGCTTCCAACTTCTTCTAGTATTGTTGTTTCTAAATAACATTAAGTATCTGAAAATTTACCAAATGCACAACCTCGGCAATTACAAAAGAAACTCTAGGTAAGGAAACAAAATCAAAGCACTTGAAGTTCAGCAGAAAAAACTATTAAACCGCTACAATCAGATAGTATGGGAAATACAAAAGTTTCAGCTAATAATATAACAAAGTACCTCTCGATGGGTTCCTCCAGTATTACTGTGTCTCCAAAATGAATAACCTACAAGAGAAATCTCCATAAATAACAGCCTACATTGTAGTAAAAACTAAACTCGAACACAACACATATATAATAAAGATATATATGCATGCCTCAAATTCACCAAAAGCTTGTAGTCTGTCCAGAATCTGTCCCATTGGAGCTGAATACACCTATACGGAAAAAACAAAAAAAAAAAAACAGATTGACAACGCAATACAAAGGGAGAATCATCATTTACATTATTCTATAAGTGTTGGCTCTTTCTTCTGATTACAAATGAACACTTACCGCAATAAAGGCAATAGAAACAATTGAAGAAATGAAAGAAAACAATGAAAAATGAGGAAGAGAACCTCCAAGCCGCATTTCACCTTCTTTTCCATGACGCAGACTCCAATCTTGATCTTCTTCTCAACTCCTTCTTCCTCCATGTTCCCACCCTCACAACTATCTTATTTAGTATTATTATTATTATTATTATGTTCTTATCTGTTCAGAAGCAACATAAAGGAAAAAGGGGTTCCAAAATGAGTAGAGAACAAACGCACAAGAGAAGAGGAGGAAGAGGAGGATGAGGACCTCAGAACGGGAAGAGTGTGTTTAGGAGGAAGTAGAGAAGGATATTAAAAAAATAAAAAGTGAGGATTCTGGAATATGCAATGCAACACTAACACGAGTTTTTTATTAGACCTGATTAAAATTGTATTTGAACGTCCATATTTATATAACTATTTTTAAAATATTTAAAACAAATCTAAATTAATATCATATAAATTTTTTTAATGTCTAAAATGCATAACAATAAATCCTGTTACACGTGATAAGTGAGATTTGATGAATATAACAATAATTTTAATTGTTACATAATAGTAAAACTCATTTTTAATTAATTTGAATTTTTTAATTATATAACAATACGTCTTATTTTTAATATATATTATATTAATATTTAATTGACAAAATTAATTTTGTAATAAATGTCAAAACTTTTAAATGTACATTTGACCGATTAAACATTTGTGGGTGCGGTTTGGTTTTGGACGAAGGCGTGCAAAGTGCAAAATGACCTTTAAAGTGGGTGTCGTTATTGGAATGATGTAATTAGTAAAATAAGTAGGTGTGGCTGCCCTGGCTTTTACTTCTTTCCACGTGAATGTGTCGCGGGTTTTCGGTGCTTTCTTGCTTTCATTTTGTGGCTTTACATTAAATTTCCTGTTGCTTTTAAATCTTCTCGCATCATCCCCCTTTTCCGCAAAAGATTTTAACTTTCTTCTGTCACTGTGCGTGATTAATTCAATTTTGTTTTGGCCTTTTACGTCCTTCCTAACTATAAGCTGTTCTTGTTTCATATCACTAAACACATCTTAATTATTTCAGAGGGAAGGGAAACTTTGGGTTACTACGCAAGAAATTATCATGCTATGCTCCTCATTTTGTTGATAATCATTAACAAAGACGGATAGTTTACCAAGCTTTGACTATTGACCAAATTCTCTACAGGACAATTGAATACTCTAATATTGTTCGTTTTATACTTTAAAAACAAGATTGTTTAACAAGGCTTTAAATATTACTTGGACCGTTTGGTTTGTCATCTCACGAGGACTAGCTAATATTAGAAATATATTATCTAATCTGCATCTGTTACATTTAGTGGCTGCCGAAGAAGTTGACCGGGACCACCAAAGTTGACAACCCCGTTCTTTTTGACGACTCCGGGTTCGCATCTTGATTTTGGGCCACTCGTTCTATCGAGATATAGCCGCTGACGAAATTTTTTTCCATGGCTTTCCTTTTCTACTTGGAATTTTCTTTTCTTTATTTTTTATGAGATATTTTAAGAGAATCCTACTTATAAAAAGGTACTTTTAAATTATTCATATTTAGATTAATTTTTATTCAAATTAAATAAATCTCTTATAAAAAATAAAGCTTTAATCTTAAATTTTCTCTTAATATTCTCATTTTTGTTTCTCACTTTACTTTATAAAAATTAAGATTGACATAAAATAAGCATTTCATATTCTTATTCTTTGAAAGTCACGAATCAAGTATTTCTTTAATTAAAATTTGCCATAAATTCATTTGTTTCGAATACATTTCAACTAGTGGGACATATATTAAGATTTGTAAGGAGAAGATTAACCCTATAATCATGATTGCTCAACAATAAAGTGAGAGCAATCAAGCACTCGAATCCAACGACAATGGCAATCGGATTCGAATGCTTAAATAAGTTAAAAAATATTATAATAATTAAACTAACTATTCAGAAGCCAATAATATAATAACACCTTAATAATCCATTGTTAAGACAAAATTGTCCTTCCTTTTTAATTCTATCAAAAAGTAATATCCATTAGATATTTTCCAAATACGTGGACAGCTATTAATTATAATTTTTAATTTTTTAATAATTTATCAGTTAAGTTATATAAATTTGATATAAATAAAAATAATAAAATGACATAATAAAGAATCTGGATAAATGAGCTGAAATCTAGGAGAAAAATAAACCTGACCAATGTGAACTGAACTTATATCAAACTTGTGATGGAGAAGCCCGATATAGATATTATATAAAGAGGTTAAGATTTCATGTAGTTGCTCATGTCATTTGTGAAATTAAAAAAACTGAAATTTCATAATTCCCATAGGAGTAGCCTGAGTTGTTTTGGGTCAGTTTTCTTATCGAGAGAGTTTATAAAGTGAGTTTTTAATTTTTCTAAATTTATTACATAAGTAATAATTAAAATTTAACTCAAAAAAATTAAAGTTCCTAAAACTCGTTTTAAGTAAATTAAAGTTCCTAAAACTCGTTTTAAGTAAATTTTCGTGCAACAAACTTAACATAAGGGAGATACTTGAGGTTTTCGTATCTCGTATGATAGTTTCGGTATTCAATAGCGCACAATAGTCGTTCTGATTAAGATTTTTCGCCATAAAAGTCTTAAATAAAGTTTATTAACAATATTTTTTTAGCCTAATTTGTGACAATTAGACTGTGCATTCATATTTTGCATTTATTGACATTATATTGTCCCATATTGTATGCTCATGAAGAATGTGAGGATAACATAAAAATGTTTATAAGTGAAATAGGTTGCATCTCAG
>JANSVI020000585.1:100878-115191 GCA_025434765.2 Erythroxylum kapplerianum | reverse complement strand
AACAGGTCGAGATCAATTGGTGTCTGTATTAGTGTTTTTCTATTGTATAAATTTGTATTCCGTGACTTTTTTGTATAAATAATGGATTTCGAAATTTTTGTACCATGTGTATACAAATGGATTTATGTTGTGATGTAAAGTCATTATGACAAAAAAAAAATATTTTATATTTGTAATGGGTTCCAAATGACTATTAAAATTCTATTGATTATATTGTTATGACTGAAAATGGTTAAGAAACAAAGCAAGCCCAAATGGTTTACTGATTTTTGTACATTTGATCGTATTTCAAAAAACAATTATGTACTGAGTTTTGGCTTATGAATTTTCTAGCACGCCGCCCTCACGGAGCACGAATTTGGATATCACCACGATGTCGGGTTCGGGTCTTGCGGGAGTGGGGTGTTACATCTTTAGGTTCTGATAGAGGAATCCTAAGAAAATCGAACCAAGTCCAAAAAATTTATTGGAGGCCACTGCATAAAAGA
This sequence comes from Erythroxylum kapplerianum, assembly GCA_025434765.2. NCBI lineage: Eukaryota > Viridiplantae > Streptophyta > Magnoliopsida > Malpighiales > Erythroxylaceae > Erythroxylum > Erythroxylum kapplerianum. The sequence continues at coordinate 114,703 of JANSVI020000585.1, read as the reverse complement.
AGGGAAGACACTCGAAAGTTAGTTTGTTATTAACAAGGTAAAAAACAAATCAATTCAACAAGACCCAATTAAACTTATTTCTAGAAGAAGCGTAGATGTTTTTCGACCGAGAATAAAAGGAACACATAAAAACACTAGGGTTAAACCAAGGGTTTCCTCGACCAAGTAAACAAAATCTTCCATAATTATAGGCACTTTGGTTAGAAAACAAACATCTTTTAATGAGATTGAAACATGCCCAAAAGTATAAATAAAGGAGTTGCAAGAAGGAATCTAGAATTTTAAAATGGTAGTTATAAGGTTAGTTTGATATTCTAAGGAATTAATAAAAAGAGCCATTATTTACAGAAGCTCCTATCACTTCTAGATTAAATGATATAAAAGGTACAACCTATCCACTCATTTAACCCAATGGTCTATGATTTTTTACCATGACTTGAAGGATTTAGGAGCTTGAAACATAGTGAATCTTATAGAAAATTCTTATTTACTCACCTCTCCTGAGTAAAGGTAAGGATGGATGAGAATAGTTAGTAGGTGAGGGAATCTCAATAGTCAGAGGCAAACCATGTTCATCATCAAAATGGGATAAATCGTCCCACGGTGCTAAAAAAAAGGAATTTGGATATTAGAATCAATAGTTAAATTTTTTTAAAAAAAATAGAGTCTAAAAAGTCCTTTAACTGATTCTTCTAAAGGTTAAAAGAGGTTCAGTCAAAATAGAGTGCACTTCAAGCTTTACAACCTATATAAAGAAGTAAAGTTAAAGAAATTGAAGGAAGTACAGGAATTAGAAACATACATCTATAGCATTTAGTTTGGCATAATCAGTTGAAGAGGAGGAAGATGCATAACTAATGGAAGCCATAAATATAGAGAAGCATGAGAGAACTCATAAGTAGGAAATATTGGACTTTATATAGAAAATAGAGGTTGTTTAAAGTTAGAGATAGAGAATGAAGTAGTAATGAGAAAATTTTATAATGAAAATAGTTAAAACTTAATAAAATATCAAGAATTTAAAATTTAAAAGGTTTTCTAAGTTTCAGAATAAACAGAGAGGTAAGGACTTCAAATATGAAAAATCTTGATGTGATCTTTGGGCTTGACTCTTATTTTTTTGTAAAAGGTTCTTTATGATTTAGGAAGATCCTCACAATGACAAAATTAGGCCTCTTTTTAAAATCCTTTGGGTTTTTAAAATATGTGAAACCACTGGGCTATATTTGGAATTTATCTTTAAACTTAGTTGATAAAAAGCTAGGAGAATTTCTCTGTCATATATTTGGTTTACTAAACCAAACATATGTAGGGGGCAATTGTTGATAGTCCAAAAAGAAATTCAGCACATAAGAGACAATAGCTAAGAAATGAAAGCATGGTAAATGTTTAGCTAAAGAATTCATAGGTAGTGAAAAACGAAGAATGTAGGGAGCAATGTGCTAAATTCATGGAAGTTAAGAAAATGGTAGAAAATAGTTAACAAGGACATGGCTAAGTGAGATAGAAGTTGAGCGGTTACAAGAAGTACATAATGTAGAGGTTAAGGAAATAATTGCATATAGTTAGTAAAAATGTGGCCAACTGGGCTGAGAGTTGAACAGTTATAGGAAGTCCAAAGCATAAACTAAAGGAAATAGTGGCAGGTAGTTAGGTAGAATGTGAGAAATGGATAGTTATAGGAAAAACTACCTAAATATGAGAGAACTAAAAATTTACTAACTCTTGGACAATATAAAAAAAAGAAATTCAATCATAAGAAAATAAAACCAATCTGCACAGAGAAAAATTAGCCTACTTTAAAAACATTTAACTATTTTCAGTGTTCTTTAAATTGTGCATTGATCTTTGTTATTTGGAATTCCCTTTTGTAGTTTATGATTCTCTTTTTGCTATAATCAATTGTTTTCTTTACTTTAGACCTCATTTCAATGTTTTAGTGTTTTGGAAGCTTAGAACTTCATTTTCTGAGTTTTCTAAAGACCATCTATATTATTGATAAGAAGATAGGTATAAATTTTATGAGAATTCCTCCTGACATGCCCAAATTTCATATGAACACTAACAATTATATAAGTGATAATTTTATAGCCTCACCCTATTGTTGTATTTTAAGCAGACTAGTAAGGGCCTATCAACTAATTAGCAAGCTTAACATCCAACAACAATAATCGATAGCTATTCTAGTGAAAAGGACGTAAAGAAGCAAGGGTCAAGTTCCAAATTCCAAGGTCCCATTTGGACTTAGAGGAAGAAGAGAAGCAAGGGTCAAGCTCCAAGGTCTATGTTTTTTTCCTTTACCCTCCAAGTAGAATATTGGAGTGTAGCTTGCCAAAGTTTTAAGCTTATTAGTTGACAATTGGATAAATACTAAATTTGAGTTCATGAAATTAAAAACAAAAATAAAATGAAAAAGTGGGTTGAAACACAATCTAAAGTCCAATTATCTCTCAAATCCAACAGTCTCGTAAAGTCGAAGTTGAATTTGCAGTAGTTTATTATAAGCCCTAGACACCTTGTAGGCTAATATCTAAGAGTTTGATAGCTCTAAGGAAGGACCTCGAAATTTCAAGCCAGAAGAACTTTAAGCTCATTTTAAAAGATCAAACCTTATTTTCCAAATGTCTTAAATTTTAATCTTAAAATCTCTTGAATTTTTATATCCTTTCACTTCAAAAGTTTTTAGGCCCAAGATTTCATTATTTCATTAATCCATCAACCAAAGCTCAACATCAAGTTCCTTTAACCTTACACAAAAAGCTTGAACTTATGCCCACAAATCCAAAATGGATCGTATAGTCCAAAGTAAAAGCAACTTTAGAAACGTAATATATGGGGAAAAGACATAAAACATTTCTCTAAGTTAAGAAATTTTAGATAAATTTTTTATTTTTAATTGTTTAGAAAAACTCTTTTTTTTAGATTGCTGTTAAAAAAATAAAATACTCATAATATAAATGTCACACTTAGAATAATCAAATATTGCCTATATGACAATCTAACTCAGCTTTTGAATTCAAATCATACTAATATATCTTACCCAAATTCATAATTTATTATAATTATTTTAGGTTGTTAATTTAATTCAAGCCTAATTAGTTTGAGTTTGATTTAAGAACCAAGTTGGATTATTATGTAAGTGATATTTGATTAGTCTATATATGATATTCATGTTGTATACATTTTATTGTTATTTTTGAATTGAAGTCTAACATAAGGGATTTTTTTTAGAAAATTAAAATTTGAAAATATTTTTTAAAAAATTTTAAAAGTTAATTTAAACAATTGCTAATTATTATATGATATTACTTAATTAAAAATATTTTTTTAATTATATATTTTTTGCTCTTAATAATTAGCAATTGTCTCGTTAAAAAATTAGTTGAAAATTAAGTATTTAAATTTTTTAATTACATATTTTTTACTCTTAATAATTTAAAGTTATATAAATTTCTTGAAAATTAAGTATTTAAATTTTTTAATCTTAATAATAGGCTGAATCAAAATTTTAATTTTAAATAATTAATTGGTAAAATAATTTGAATGGAAAATGTAATTTGTAAGTAGTGTATAAACTATTCCATGCACCCAAAATTTTATACAATACAATAACGGCTAGAAATTCTCCCATTCTATATAAAAAAAATGAAATTTATTACTATCCGTACACTCTTATTGCATATTCAAATTGCTAACACTTTTCCCCAGTTATAAATTTTCCACAATTAAAAGGTTTATAATATTCTTAAACGAATTTCCGATAATTCTACATGCATCTACTTCAGCAAATTTTTATTTTATTCCTGAACAATTTGATGATATGAATTAATTGAGAAAATCGTTCCATCCTCTCAATCTATTCACAATTCATGACCATTTCACAATACCCTTTCAAAAGTCAGAATGAAGGAATGACAAGAAATCAAATCACTTGATGATAGCATCAGAGGAATTGGAGACTTATATCCTCACAGCAAAGAAATGAGTCAGGCTTCCAACATGAAGTGTATGATTCCCCAACGCAATTTTCCTGCCTCCAACCTCATCAACGACAGTCAAGTCCTTGCAAATATCCACTTTAAATCTTACCAGAGCATCCGTTTGACCATCCATATACAACTTCTCAAAACCCACTAAGTGCTTCTGTGGCGAGTTATGAACTGATGGTGGACTAGAAAACAAGAACACTGTATGGCTTCCCCTCATTCTTCCCATATTTTTTACTCTCAAATGAACATCAAATTCTAAGTTTTGACAAGTCTCTTCAACTGCGTTCACTGACTTGCAATTTGATGAGTAACAAATGTGTTGTTCTTCTAAAGGGATAGATACTAGTTGAGGTGCTTTAACTAGTTTGTGGCTGAACTGGGTATAACTTAGTCCATCTCCAAATTTAAAAACAGTTTCTCCTGTATAAAATCTGTAGGTTCGACCCGGGTAGCCATTAGAAGGATCTGGCCTCATGTTCATGTTTGTCATTGGCACTTTATCTACGTATGCCTGTGGATACCATGTCATTGGCAGTCTTCCACCTTCAACACGATTAATCATAAGCTCAAAAGATCCATCATCAAGCAATGAGTCATGATGTAATGCAACTACATATCTAGTGGATTTTTAAATTTCCAACGACGTATTTGATTTGAGAAAGGAGCATTCATTTCTACGATAAAACATTCACTACTTACTTGGATTATAATAGCCAAAAATAATATCAGCCATTGCAGCTCCTCCAGCTTCACCAGGGTAACCAACCCAGAGAATGCTTGTAATCTTGTCATTCGATTTTGCAAATGAAACGTCCATGCCTCCACCAGACATTATGACAAGAATTACAGGACCTTTTGAAACATTTGCAACTTCTGTTATCAAAAGTTGCTGTTGTCCTGGAAGAAGAATGTCAACCCTATCACGACTCTCAGCCTCGATGGATTGATCAGCCCCCACTACAAGCACAGTAGCATCTGCTGTTTCTGCTATACTTTTAGCATCATCTACCTGGGCCGTTGCACATGCTACATTTGAGCATCCAGGCACATATTTTGTTGCAACTGAAGCTGTCAATCCTTGCAAAGGTGATGTGTATTTGCAGGGGGTACCTGAAAATTTTGGTAGACAGCATTGTTTAGGTGAGAACTATTTTGTATTTAACTTCCCAGGCTATACCTTCATAGTTTCCAATCATCGTTTTAGTGACATCAGCGTTTGGTCCAATTACTGCCAAGGATTTGATGGCGGTAGGAGACAGTGGCAAAGAACCTGCTGTGTTCTTGAGCAATACAATCCCTTGCCTAGCAGCTTCACGAGCCAGCTCCTGGTGCTCTTGTGTGCACACATCTTTTGGCCCAAGATTTCCATACAGCTGCTTGCTGGGATCACCATCAAAGAAACCAAGTCGCATCAGTGTTGCAAAATTGTTTGAGACGGCATTATCAATCGCTGATTCATTGAGAAGTCCTGCTTTTACCGCAGCTTCAGTGTGTTGGCCAAGGAAAGATCCACAATTGAGATCCAACCCTGTCATACCCATTTTTTAAGATATCAAGCTTATGAATCAACAATTGACATCAGGATGTGGAATTACCTGCCAATATGGCTTTAGCTGCAGCTTCTTCAGGGGTTTTGGTATAGTGTTGAGTCTTGTAGAATACGTCAACAGAATCACAATCGGAGACAATGTACCTGCAGGAAGAGTCAGCATACAAGCATAATTAACATTTGAGAATGTGACGCATTATGATGAAACACCACATAGAACAATTTGCAATTTGAGACTCTAAAGAATACCCATTTAATTTCCATTGGCCTCTGATAACCCCTGCAAGAAGATCTGGGTCGGCACAGGTAGGCTTACCATTAACCTGATTATAAGAACACATGACACTTGCAACATTCCCATCAATAACGCAACTCTTGAATGGTGGCTGAAAGGTATCATCCATGTCTTGCTGTGTTACCTAACTCATTTAAAGCAATATAATAGAAATGAGATGAGTAGTGGTTACATTTAAAATCGTGCAATTTGCAGAGCTTAAACGGAATAGAGCATTTACCACGGCGTTGAAATGATATCTGTCAGTCCCTTTCCAGTTATCAACATCATATGCCGTATAATGTTTACAACACGCAGCAACCTTAAGTCGATCACCGTCACCATCATCTCTCTGTTGCAGACCTTTAACGTAACCAGCACCATATTTACTTGATAGCAACGGATCCTCTCCTGGAGTTTCCTGACCTCTTCCCCATCTGGGGTCTCGAAAAATGTTTACATTTGGTGACCAAAATGTCAAACCAGCCAATCCCACATTATACATTGCTCTTGCCTCAGTAGAAACCACCTGTTCGTTGTGAATAAATTAATCAATCACCGCATCGTTTTCAAATTCTCTCTTTTCCCAGCCGGAATCCTTTTATATTTTATAATAACACATTTTTACGAGGACTAGATGTCTTTAGCAGAGATAACCCCATTCCATCAAATAATACAATAACTTCGCGCTTTTTTCTAGCCCTTTGCATATAACAAGCACAGAGACAATAATAGAGTCTGAAGAAGAACATTCCATTTATTAAAACACTTCTGGTACTAGTAGAGATGGCCACAGTCGCTGACTGATAACTAAAAATGTTACCGAAAACGTAAGCAACACAGATAACCATAGGACTAGCACTATATGCCCAAAAAGGATTTACATTACACCTGGGAAAGATTCGTCAAATGCGCATATTGCTCAAGTTAACATCAAACAACTGTCAAATGAATGGTTATGGCAATTTCTCAAAGAAGCGAGAATAACAGAAGTGAGTAAAACACAGTCAAGTGAATGATTATGGCAATTTGTAAAGGACGCAAGAATAACAGAAATGAACCATGCTACCTTTCCGATGGCTTCAAAGAGAGAAGTATTGAATGAAGCCGCAGTTAATATGACCTGAGGAAAGCTGGTGGCTCCAGGCACTACATTGGAGAAATGCGTACCAGGACCAACGTAAGAGACTCCATGTAAAGCCTCAGACCACCATTCATACTTTGGTATCCCAAGTCTACTCACACTACCAGCACCGTCCACCAAGAACAAAATTTTCTCTTGCAACGAAAGCCTACTCACCAGGTCCGCAACTCTCTCACTGAAACCCAAAGACTTGTCACAAAAACGAAAACTCGCAAAGGTGGCATTTTTGGAAACATCACAGGCAAAAACAGGAGAGGATTGTGCGGAAACAGAGCCGCAGTTGAAGAAAAAGCAATAGAAGAAGAAAACAAAGACCTTAGGTACTCTGTTTTGGAAAGCAAAGGCCATTGAGAGTAGCGGGACCTTGTGGTAGTTAATAATTGGGAAGACCAATAGATGGTAATTTTTGTTGGGTAAGCAATAGTTTCGTAGGTGCTGGTGGTGTGTTTTATAGGGGAAGAAGGCTTATATTTTAAGAAGCACACGTTGTTTTGTAGCGGCCCGTGATGGAGTACAGGTTTGTAGGCAGAGAGTTTGTTTTGTCGAAATTAATAAGTGGGTTACAAAGAAAACTAGAACTCCCGTGACATGATCGTATTCATATACAAGAATTTCTATCATTATATGAGAGTATTTTTATTTCTCTTTTTCCTTTCTGGATATTAGTTATTGGTGTATTGGTATGTGAATAGAAGTTTAGCGAGTACTATTCCTCGTATGGGGTAGCTTGATGCCCTGGTTGTCACTGCTTCACATCAGTTACCCTCGTGAAGGATACAGAGATTGCATCCTCTGTCTCTCTCTCGGCTTTTTACCTGATTCCTATGCCAAGCGAAGCCAAAATGTATTACTGTACAGGACAGTGAGAGTAGAGCTGCTCTGTGTTGTGAACATTCCCAGTGACTTTGTGAAGGTAAGGCTTCACCAAAGTCTTAAACACGAGACGAGACTTTTGTATCTTCCTCTCTCTCCATGAATCAGAGTCACAAGCAATCTTCATAACATTTTTATTAATACTCCGATAGACGCATTTAATCAAAGTAGGACGAGCAATCAATAACAAATAAATTGTTGGTGAATGATATAAAAACGTTCATATTTTCACAAGTGTAAAGATGACAATATGGACCTGCATAACTTCAAGATTTTTGGGGAGGCTAACCTCTGGCGATCAATTCACCACGTCTTTAGCCAGAAGCATATACAGAACGGAGTATCCCCAGGTACAATGGCTTCATGTAGTCCGGATTCAAAACTTTAATTCTAGACTTACTCACCTACATTGGCAAGCATTTAAAATTAAACTTGCTACTCTAGGCCAAATTGGTAGGTTTCTAAGCTTCCCTAACAAGTGCACCCTGTGCAAGAATATTGCCTAATCTCATAATCATCTTTTCTTTTCCTGCACATTTTTAAATTAGAATTGCAGATTCATCATGATGAAATGTGATATCCCCAACCCCCCTATAACCTATTATGATATCATAAATTGGAGTATTCAACTTAAGCTCCCCCAGAAAGGTGATGTCTGGTTAATACTTACAGTTGTAGCTTATTTTGTCTTGGGCATTTGGAATGAGAGAAACAACTGTATATTCAAGTCTATTACTTGCACTACAGGGTAGCTATCGATAATCATTCAAGATCATATCAGGATGCACTTATTCCTTTACAAGCATAAGCATGTAGTCAGCCAAAGAATGACCTCACAATGGTAGTTAAACTAACTCAACTGAGACAATTTTAGATGAAGGCTTGCTTATCACACCTCAGTCCAATCGACTTGTATTAACCTTAAGAAGCTGTGAAACTGTGTTCAGTTAATGCATACTCTTGCTAGCTAGGTCCTTTTTAGGGGTTAAGCCCTCTGATCTGTATTCTCCAATTTTGTAAACTTTTGTTTCACCTTGTCTAATTGAATATATTACCTTTTATTCAAAAAAATACTACAGAGATTTTAAGAATTTAATCTCACATACTAAAATTTAAATATTGATAAATTATTTTGAGTTCTAGTTTGTAAAGACATTGCCTTTAAGTGATCAAAGAGAATTATATTTTAAAAAGAGACAATCTATTTCTCATTAATTTTAAGTTATACCTGATGATTAAGAACGTTTCTAAACTAAACATGAGATGGATTTCTTTAAGGACAAACTCATAGGTCAGTACCATCTAGTATCATAAACTAGTACTAAACAAGTAGGTATCGTATTATTTTCTAACCAGTATGATATGGTACCCATATCTATGGATTCAAATGCTTAAGGAGAGGACATTATAAATTTACAATATCCCAACAAGAGAGTGATGATATTAAAGGAAACTAAAGAGTATGTGTCTAAGAGTGAAGAGGAGGCAGATGGAGATATATCTAATTTGGAAGAAGCTAGTAATAATAAGTATATTAAGAGGCCCAAAGAGGGAAAATTATTGGTAACTAAGAGAGTATTAAGTATGTATGTGAGAGGGGATGATATGAATGAACAATAAGGCAATCTCTTTTGTGCAAGTTGTTTAATCAAGTATCAAGTTTGTAGTATGATCATATTCAGGGGGATGTGCTAATGTATCTAGTGTGGGGTTAGTGAAGAAGTTGGGATTACAAACCATAAAACACCTTAAACTATATAATTTGCAATGGTTAGATGAAAGTGAAAAGTTTAGGGTAACAAAGCAAGTTCTAATTTCTTTCTCTATATGGAGTTATAGGGATAAGGTGTAACATGATATGGTTCCTATTCAAGTAGGTCACATTCTTTTATAGTATCCTTAGCAATTCGATAGGCTAGTTGTACATGATGGTTACAAGACTAGATATTCTTAACCATAAAAAGCAAATCAATTACCCTTACTCCATTATCACCAAAGCAAGTCTATAGAGATTAATGCAAGATTTATGAAAGTAAGTAAGAGAGATTAAAAGGAATGTACTTTCCTTTTACAATTTTAATTCTTCAGGTATTATGTTTACAAAAGGGTTTTCCTATTGACGTAATTATATACCTTATCATTATTAGTGATCAATCCAAACTCTTAGAGAGATTTTCTTCAATCTTTTAGAGAAACTCTTATTTTAGGTTCTCCAAAAATTTGTGATCTTATCTAACTTGCTAGTAATTATTAAATTTACTATCGCTGCCACTCATATCTTTTTCTAAGAGTGTGACAATTCATATCATTTTTTATATTTTTGTATTCGATTCCTTGGATCAAGCTTGTCTCGATAAAATGGTCTTATTTCTACTCATATTGATACTAAAATATTCTAGCCATATTTATAACAGTCATAATAGCTTGAGTCTGAAAGGGCATGTTATCCTAAATCTATTAAGATTAGTTCCTACTATGACAACTTTAAAAATGAGATGTGACTACCATTTTACAATGTGGTGCATAATATTATCAATGATATAGACTTTTGCCTAACTTAGTTGTATCTTCACTACTAAGAAATTATAGCTTGCATTTTGGTGGCCAATTATCTATATGCCATGGAGTCGTTATCAATATTACTTAAAAATATGCATTAAATTAGTTTTGTAGAGAGTTATTTAAGGTGATATAACCTAAACTCTAACCCTAAAATAAGACTCTCAACATCCCAAACAATAAACACAGATAAAAAAAATGTTTATGTTTCTCAATTTAAGGATAAGAGTCAGTGGAGGTCTAGGTCTATATGGATATATGTGAGCTTGTAATTTTAAAAAACGTTATAAGAGTCATGTAATTTTAGATAACCGATCAAGAATTTTGTTCGACAAGAGTTTTCTTCTACTCTTAAAAATTCCAAAATAGATGAGGAAGCTCTCTAATAGTAATAACAACAACAACAACATTCCAACAAAAATCTCACTAAGATGCAAAGTCTGAAGAGATCCAGTAATACATAACCTTAATCTTAACTAATAGAGAGACTGTTTCTAATAGTCTCACATAAAGAAATAAAAAAGTTTAATAACTTTTTGAAGAAAACAAAAGCCAAAAATTGAAACAAATAATTTTATTTAAAATAATTGGTAGAATAAAATTAGAATAAGAAAATCCAAAATCCAAATAAACATAAATAATAATACAAAAAAATAATAATAAATTACAAATACAAATATTAATAAATGATTAATGATAAATAATAAAATAAAAATAAAAATAACAAAAAATACCAAGGGGAAAATAGTAAAGATAATGGTGTTCAGGTTAAATAAAAGACACATGAATCAAAAGAAAGGTTCAAAAGACGTATAAAAAAAAAAGAAAAAAGGACCTCTTTATGTAGGATATTTTACTAATGTCATAATTCACCAAGTTTTCTATTAAAGGCCAAGTCTTTAGTAAATTTAACAAAGACATATCTTTCCTAATTACCTCTTCCTTGTTTTTCTTGGTTTTTTTTTTGTTACAGTACTTAAGTATAATCTTCTTGTCTTCCTTAATTTACCATCAGTATTGGTCACCCTCAATTTATCTCTAACTATTACATTTTTGCCTTTATCTCTTCTTATAAGGTTATGCATCAATGGGCCATTCTCATCTTTGTTACTATCAACTTATGAGTGTACACCTATTTGATAGACTAACACATCACTTCATAGAGCATGATTGACTTAAATGCTAAACGATGAATTTTGTTTTTTATCTTGAGTGATATTTTCTTATTATATAAAACTCTTGATGCAACCTTTATCTATCTTACGATTGCTTTGGATGATAGATCCAAGGTATTTAAAACAATTTTTCTATGATATTACTTCTAAATAAATCTTTATCTCCAAATTAGATGTTACCCCATGGCTCGAAAAGATACATTTTAAATATTCAGTCTTAGTCCTGTTCAATTTAAATCCTTTCAACTCTAACGTATCCCTTTAAAATTCTAACTTAACATTAATAACTTCTTTTGTTTTATCTACTAAAATAATGTTACCAACAAACAATATATATCAAGGCGCATCTCCTTGGATATTTTTGGTGATAAGGAAGCTCTACTTAAGGTTAGTATTTTTGAAAAAAAGAGGTCTATGTTAGTTTCCTTAATTACTTATGTTTCTTCAAATCTTCAGCAACTTAATTTATAATTTGTCGTAAATTTCATTGAGTTTATGAATAAAGTGAATAAGAAGGAGAAAAAGAAAGATGTTCTTTCAATTAAAAGAAAGAGGGGCGGATGTTCTTGTGAATTAAGAGGTTACCGCATAAATCAACATCTTGAAATATTTGTTCTTATATAAATGACATGATTTTTAATACATTGTAGCTCATCATCTAAAATGTGTTCAAAAAAATAAATATGATAAGTATTATACAACAAATTTTGTCGCATGGTTATGTAAGATATATATAATAACTTCTAGACAAAAAGCTTAAATTTGAGTTAAGAGAGGATCAATGGAATATAACCCAAAGGTGGTTATATGTTAACTATTTTATACTCAATTTTAAAACATATTATATTTAAAAACCAAAAGTGATGTAATAAGTTTAGGAGTCACATAAATTACAGATGAACTACAAATATAAAGCAAAGAGGAAAAACTTTTAGGTTCAATCTAAAATGCCGTGATGAGATTGATTGAATGCTATAAATAGACTTAATTAAAAAAAAAAAAGTTTTAGTTAAAATTGCTCAAAAAAAAAAGTTTTAGTTAATTAGAAGAAAATATTGAATTGGATGAAGAAAGCGGTCGAAGCGAAGCCGCGTGAGAAACAAGTGGGGCCCACCACTGACTGTTGGATAATTTTGCTTGAAATTCGGTGCCTGACAAAGCTGCCTCCTCGTTGGTTGATTATCATTAGTTCTGCTTTTTTGGGTTACAACCAAGAAAAAGAAAAACCAAGAAACGAATCTCACCATTACCAAAGGGCCACATCCTTCACTAAATTAAAAGTTCCCATTTTTCTTGGCAAAGTAAACTTAATTAACATTTGTCGAGTGGAATAAAATTGAAAGGGATTGGTGGGGACCTTTGAACAAACAAATAGTAGATACAGCTGTAAAATGGAGGAGAACAGGTAAATCACGAGTGTTTTGCATTCAAGCTAGTTGACAAACGTTTTCCAACTTGCAACTGCTCCATCCATCTTGTGATCATTTCTTCATTTCTGTTTCTTTTCCACTTTTAGTTCATTTTCCTTTTCACACAAAATAAGAGCATCAATGATACTTTATTCCTCTAAATATCTTTGTCATGTTGAAACCATTTATTCATATCCTTTAAAGTCTATCCGATTTGATTTCTATTACATGATTATGTAAAAATGTCACTATACTATATTACTATTATACTTCAAAATAAAAGTCTAACACTAAAATTTTATTAAAATTATTTTTAATTGCTAATCACATTAAAAAGACATAATTAACTTATTATAAAACTAAATTTAAATTATAAGAGATTCTTTAAAAGTAGCTAAAACCATAAGAGGAAAAAAAACTATAATTTAGTACTCAATCAAATTGATTTAGAATTGAACTATTTTTAATACCATGTAATGAAGTGTAAAAAGTTAGAATTTACTTTAAAATTATTAGAAATTTGTATAATATTTTGTGCTGGATAAAACTATAGATATTTCTCATACATGAACCATTCAAGAAATCTCTAATTAGAAAATTTTTAAGCTAAAATGAAAAATGTCAATGCCTTTTCTTAAAAATTAAAATTTTTTCAAACTACAAAACAATTTCCATCAGAGTTATTCATATCACATCACTACATCAGGCGACTAGTGACTTAGAGAGGCAAAGACAACTGGTGAGGACATTGGATCTAGTCTATAAGACAGACCTCAAAACACTTTCGACAACATTGAAAGGACCTTAAATGTTGGTATAGGGGAGACCAAACATGACCTGTGTCTCCTTCTCC
>JANSVI020000584.1:115510-126852 GCA_025434765.2 Erythroxylum kapplerianum | reverse complement strand
AATTTCCATTTATAAACCAATTTACCCAAAAATGCCAATGAATGCATGTACAATCATATAAATGTGCAAAATAAATGTGTATGTTAAAATTACCTTATGCATGACGTGCATTTTCCTAATTTCACATAAATTTATCATAATCTACTATTCTAGCCTTAACATGGGTATTGAAGTGTTACAACTCCTCCCCCTGAGGAATAGGACCAATGAGTGCCTCCACCCGAGTCACTCACTCTGTTAGATTTCCTACTGTCATTCCCAAACTCTAGCTCTGATACTAGTTGATACAAAGGTCACCTTGAAAGTCAAACTTTCACCCAAAGTTTCTCGTTCACACCCTTTGTACGACAATCTCACTTAGATTTGTTTAAATAAGACTTTAGCATTTCCCAACCCTCGAAGTATTTACCTTGTACACTTGAAGAAACAACACTACGGATGCAATAAGACAACAAAGACAATCACAAGACAAGAGAGATATGGTCAACAAGTTTATATTACTTTCTCTCAAAAGAATACAAGGAATGCTCTCTCCACTTGAATAGAGAAAACCAGAGCTCGAATGAGCTATCTATAGGCATCTAACTTGGGGACCAAGTCACATTTAGATTCCCACTAAATTTGGCTACCTAAGATCATACTAAGATCAAGTTTATCCTTATCATATTACATCACGTGGACCAATTAGACGACACCTCATCTAAATAAGACTCTAACTAATAAGATAAGATAAGATAACAACAAGATAAATTTTACATTTAACTAGGAAACTAGCATCCTTATCCTCGAAGATCTCCACTATCTTCAGATATTTAGCTTCACTGCAACTCTAACTCTCAATCATCGCCACATCATCCAAGATCTTCTCACAATCTCTATTCGCTGATGATGCAGTGTGATCTCACTGAAACCCATTAGCACAATGGCTTGATCCAATGCTTTCCATAACAAGTCCGTTAGTTGTGGTCCATCCATCTGAGCATGGGCTAAGTCCTTAGTCCGTCAAATCCTTAGCCTGAGTTGAGTCAATCTTCACAAGGTCCGAGATTCTACCAAAATTCGCACCAAGTCCGATCCTACTCACCCATGTTTACCTTAGTGTTCCGTATGCCTCCCTCAGGTATGAATCCAGCTAACCTTCCTCTTAACGCTCCCTATGAAGGTCACTGAGAAGTGCTCCGAAAATTAGGCGTCTAACAGTAAGTTCTTTAATCCATATATTGTGATTTAGTAGCAATGTGAATATCATATCCACTGAGTATACTATTCAAAACAAAGTTTCTTACCGATTTTGGGTGCTGAGAGGTAACCAAAATACCTGTCAAAATTGTAATTTAAAAAATTAAATTTAAATTTAAAAACTTAAAATTTATCTTATATAAAAAATAATTATCTATAGATAAGAGAAATATGATAAATTTGTTTAATAAATATTAAAGATATAACTAAGAATATATTAAAAAATATTTTTATGTAATTAGACTTCCACAGAATTTATATATCATCATCATCACGCTCAGTCTGAAGTCCCGCAATAAAGCGGGGTCTGGGAAGGTCTGATAGTACGCAACTTTACTCCACGTATACTTTTTAATGCATTTATGTGAAAATTATTATAATAATTTTAAAAATATGTAAAAAGATAATATTTGAAATTAAATTTACTTGTTATAAATGCATTTTGTAATTTGTATTATTTTTAATTATATATTTATATGAAAGTTAAATGATATTTTTTATCTTAATTTACGAGAAATATGTGAAAATAATATTACTAAGAATAAGCAATATTTGGTAGATATGATTAAAATAAAGTAAATTATTATAAAAAATATTTGTAATTTTAACAAAAATTATTCAAAATGTTAGTCGTTATCATTTCAAAACTAAATCTGATATCATAATATTTAATTTTAAAATATAAATTCGTTATTATTAAAAATTTAAATCCACGGAAATACTCAACTGAACTTGTCCGGAGAAAACAAAACGAATCAAGCTTACAAGTCGGCTTTGATTAACATATGCTTCAGACAACTCTATCTATATCCTTTGCAGACGAGCGACTATTTGAATTTAAACAGAACAGAAGAGAACAGCCACATTGAAGTCTCCGTCATAATCGTTAAATTCGTAACCGACAGACCACTCAACACACAGGCTGATTTTATCTCGTTACCCTCGCCCGGTTGTCCATAGTAAATACACACCACCATCGCCATCACCACCTTAAGCAAGCTTTCATACTTCATTGCACATACCAGAGCTTGTCAGGATCTCACCGTTACTAATGGCAACCACAGCCTTTGCTAATACTTTATCTTCTTCTTCTTCTTCTTCTTCGTCTCATAGCTCCCATTCAACTTCGCTCTCTCATGGACTCGCTACCGATGCTTTTCTTCCTTCTCGCATTTCACTTCCTAATCCCACGTCCCGTTGGGCTTCTACCCATTTGAAGTCGAAGAAAAAGTTCCGCCTTTTCACCACCCATTGTTCTCTTGATCCTGCTTCTGCTAAAGACCCAGTTCAAGAAAAGATACCCATTGAACTCAGTAATCAATTTGCATGCCTATCCGTCTATTTCCTTCTTGAGTTTCTACCTTATCTGTTACCTTTCTTATTTCATTTGTGGGTTTTGCGTCTTTTCTTTTTGTAGGATATGAGGCTTATCCTACTGTGATGGATATCAACCAGATTCGTGAGATTTTACCTCATAGGTAGGTCTAAGTGAACCGTGTGAAGTCTTCTTATCGGGGTTAATGCTTAATCTTTATTCGTTTTCATCTTTCTTGAAGTCCTAAGACTGACAGTAGCCTTCCTGTGTTGAATTCATTTACATGCTATTTTGTTGTATAGGTTTCCATTTCTCTTAGTAGATAGAGTGATCGAGTATAACCCTGGAGTTTCAGCTGTTGCCATAAAAAACGTGACTATAAATGACAATTTCTTTCCTGGTCATTTTCCTGAGAGACCAATCATGCCTGGTGTTCTCATGGTTGAGGTAATTCCATATACAGTTCCGTATACTTCCGTGTCCTATTCTTTTACTTTCATTTATAATTGTTGAATTGAATTGTGCTGCTTTCTTTCTCATGGTTGAGGTAATTCCATATTCGGTTCCGCTGACTTCCGTGTCCTGTTCTTTTACTTTCATTTATAGTTGTTGAATTGCTGCTTTCTCCGAATGAGACATGTTAAGACAGCTCAAGTGATTTATAGCATGACATGGTTCTGTGCTGCATTTTAGAGATACCTTTTAACTGAATATCTCGGTACAGTTGCTACTTAAGCTTGCAAATCTGATTTTTGTTTTAATTCAATGTAATATTGTTGAGTAGAGATGACCGTCATACTAACCCACAACTAATAAATTTGTTGTTTCTTGAAATATTGTAAAAGGAGGGCTTCTTTTTGCTTACAGACATATCCTTTGCTTTAACTGAATTCTAATTACTGGTGAGACCATTCTGACATATGTTTATGTTTGGGGACTTTTGTTTGCTAGAGACAATAAAGCATTTGATATTCATCTATTAATGTATACAAGAAACTATGATTTCTAGCAACAAAAGAAAACGTGCAAAAGCAACACAACCAAAAACTTTTGGTAACAACTAGCAAGAGACATCAAAATCAGGGTAAAAATTAGAAAGTGTAGCTATGGGACATCAATTATTTAAAGATTTAGATGGCACTCTATTTATCAAATATGCAGCGATTAAAACAACATCCCCCCATAAGGTTTTTGGAACTTTATTTTGAAACAAAATTGCTAGAGTGATATTAAATGTGTATTTTTTCATTGGGCAATCCCATTTTGTTGAGGTCTGTTTACACAAGGTGAATCATGAATTATACCCTCCTTTTGCAAATAATGTGACAATTTTATTAAAGTAATCTCTTGCATTGGCTGACCTTACTTGTTTGATTAAACTTCCAAATTGTGTGCAAATCATTTTATGGAACATTGGAAAAATACCACTCACTTCTAATTTTTCTTTCATAAGAAATAACTATGTAGTTCTCGTGCAATCATCAATGAATGTTACAAACCATTTAGCACCAGAAATATTAGATATCCTGGATGGCCCCCATATATCATCAAAGAGAAAGGTCTAGTAGATCTTGTATTACTTCATGGAAATGACACTTGATGATGTTTAGCAAATTCACATGTATTGCGATGGAAACTACTGACATTTTCATTCTTAAAAAGTGAAGGAAACATAGTTTTAAGCAAAGCAAATGGTGGATGACCAAGGCGGTAATGATGAAGCCAAATTTCAGATTTATTGGAAGATAGATTACTTGATAAGCAGGTGAAATAGCTTATTCTTTTTGTTCTTATTGCCACTCATGTCCTCAAGGTAATAATTCCATTATTCACCTTAGCAAGCACAATGGTCCTCCCTGTAACCAAATCCTAAAAAACACAGTGTGCAAGATAGAAAGTCACTTTGTAATTCAATTCTTTGGTAATTTGATGAATAGATAAGAGATTGGAAGACAACTTCGAGACATGTAATACATTATGTGGAGACAAGGAATCAGCTAAATTTATTGTTCCTTGGCCCGCAACAGTTATAGGAAATCCATCAACAACAATAATTTTTCAACCTCTAGGAGATGGGTTATATGTTCTAAATCTAGTTAGGCAGTAAGTCATGTGCTCAGTAGCTCCAAAGTTTATTATCCAAGAGCCTGGGGTGGAAAAACTTGAGGCATTCAAAGCATAAGAATTAAGGCAGTTACTTGATTGAGCCAATGGACAAGTAGTAGAGGATTTTTCCAAAGAGTTGAGAAGGTTTCTTAGCTTCTCTATTTCTTCTTTCTTCAAATCTCCAACATCAACATTGTTGGATTTTTCTTAAGGTTGGTCTTTTCCCGTTAGTGAAGTGGGCTTTACCTCCTTTGAATCCTCCCTTCCGATTAAGGACATGTCCCTTCAAAGTTTGAAGCAATCACCTCGCATATGGCATGGGGTTTTACAATATGTGCACCAGATTGAGTCTTTATTTTTTGTGACGCTCTTATTATTCATCTTTGCAAATAGCATTGTTGAGCTTTCTACTGTTTTTGGCTCCAACATAACTTCTCTTCTATTCTCTTCGGCCCCAATCAGTGATATTATCTCATTAAGAGATATTAACTTTCCCAAAATTCTAAACTCTTATCTAATCCAACTCTACATTAAGGCTAGTAAGAAAATCATAAATTCTTTTCTTTTTGATAAAGCTATTCAAGGTGGCTACATCTTCACCACACTACATCTAAACACATCAGTACTGGTCTATTTCCTATCATAGATTTTTTGAAATGTTGTCATACTCCGTAATAGAAAGGTTACCTCGTTAAGAAGCTGAAATCTTTGTTTTGATTTCATAGATTAGAGCAACATCTCCTGCCTTTGAATAGGTCTATCAAAGATTATTCCATATGTCCTTAGTTGTTGGTAAGAACATGCTAGTGTCGCTTATTTTAAGTACCATGGCATTCTTTAATCCCAAGCAACAAATTTTGGGTCTCCTTTTTTAGGTCAAGTTCCAAGCAAGTCACTGATCTTGCCTTTTCCTTTGAGAAATGTTTGAACAAACTGTGACCACTTCAAGTAATGTTTTCCATTAAGCTTGTAGGCTACTTGGATATTCTATAGATCCCCCATGTGCTGAGTAGTTAGTGTCTCTTTCGGTGGTGAGGGTGGTTTCTGAAATTTCTAACATGTTGAAGGTTGCAACAAGGACAAGGAATATTGGCAACCAAGGCCTAAGATAGGAAAAGATCAGCAATGAAGGTTGGCAAAAGAAGGTCCCAAGAGTAACTACTCTGATACCATGAACAAAAGGTTGAATGGTCACTAAATTAAATCTCATGAAATTTATACGAATGAGATTTGACTCCTATCAATCTCATGAAATGTAATATATCCTAAAAGTCAGGAGATAATTATTCTATCCCAAAACAGAACCAAAATCATAGGCTATAAATGGAGTTCCTAGCTGCAATTGAAGAAAATATTTTGGATTTTCAACAACTATTGTAGATACAAAACTAACATGCATTATGACGACATGTTTAAAGCACAAGTTGATGTAGCCTTTGTAGCTCTTGAAAAGGCTAGTTTTCCAAAGATTGAAATAACAGTTGATGAAACAGGTTGGGTTCTTCTAGAGAAAAAGATGAGGCAAGTACTACTTTATAGAATTTGGAGCCTTACAATCATATTATGAGTAAATTTCTAGCAAATTGTGGAGCAAGAGGGGCATAGTTGTGGAACCCCCTTGCCAACTGGGATGTCCTCGCAAGAGGGCCTAAAACAAATAATATAAAGGTTCCACGTAGGTTTAAATTTATAGAACCCTAACAGAGTTTTAAGGTTCCATCAATTTAGGATTTAAATTAAACATATCTAAAACGTTAAAAATCTTTTTAAACACTCTCAAATGTTTTGACTCAAAGTTAAATTTTGGTGCAAATATTAGGGTTCAAATTGCTCTTTTTGCCTGTGTAAATACCATTATCCTACATAAGTCACACATATGTCTGATCCATGCCTGTCAGTACATGAGCATGAGGTACGCTTCAAAGCTAAAAGATGAATGCAAATATTTAGGTCACATTAGTGCAATAATGGATAATTATGGTCATGTTTTACAATTAACAAGTTTTAGTTTTAAATGCTAGTAAGTAAATAGTCATTTCGTCTCACAGTTTTTTGGTTACCTTATTTGAAAAATAAAAAGAGTAAGAAAGCATATTTAAATAGAACAAAATATGAGAAAACAAACCTATGCCTTCTCGAATGGACAAATTTGGTCTTATGATTTCGTCAGAATTGACCAGAAATATATCACCAATATAAAGATGATTCGTCGGGACATAGACACTGCATAGCTCCTGATAGCCATCATCCCTCTAGACCAACCATATATATCAACAAGAAACTCAAACAAAAGAAGTTACAATTAAACTATGCCAAAGTCAGTATTATAAACACTTTTCACTGAGATGGTTCCATTGATATCTTATAGAACAAAAAGCTGAGAAGGAAAAAACAAGAGGCAAAAATCCTTGAAATGAAGTATGTACCTATGTACTTTGACACTATAGCATCAAGAAAGGGGAAGGTTTTTTCTTTATTTGGACTTTACTTAGTTTTGGTAACTAGTGTAACCAAACAATTGATTAAGAAGATCTTTTAGCTTTAGCTAGATAAGTAGCAAATACCTGAAGAATGACTGTTGATGTGATGAACCCAAATGCATATTCACCATGACGAGGATGACGAATAATTGCAAGCTCTTTAAAGGCAGTTGTATTTTGGTCTGTGTGATAGAAGATGACAAATTAAAGAATTAAGAACGGAATTAAAAGATCAATTCAGTACTTGTTCGCTCATTTAAGTCGTCAATTTATCAAAACCAACTTAGAGTGTGATAATGTAGCCATACTTGTTTTCTTATGCCCTACAAGCAAAAGTTATTACCCCTATTTCCTTCACAAATTTTAATTTTTCCTTCTCTACTAAATGACAAAGGAAAGGCCAGAAAAGAGCAAAAGAAAGCAAACATTTATGTTGTGCACATGACAATTACAAGATGAGAGAAATAATATTTGACAAAAGAATGTTTCACCACTTCATTTTTCATAATACCAAAAGCACAACAAAGTCGAATAGAATCACCTGGAGAAATAGCAGCACTAATTTGCTTAGACGCTGAATATATGTGCTTCACAAATGGCATTTGCTTAATGAACCATTCCCCAAACCAAAAAACAGTGGCACCCAACCATGATGAAGCAAATATGCCAACAAAGAATATAAAAAGCATTGAAGTGACAAAGCCAAGACCTACATCAAAATAAATGTCTAGCAATCAACACTAATTCACAAAAAGTCAAACTTCCAAAAATAGAAAAAGGAAATGATTTGGCATATTAAACTAATCAAACATGAAAAATGACATGTTTATTTACATGGTAAAAACATGAGGATACAACGTAAACCAAAGAGTTTCACAGTAATAAAGAATCATAGCACAATCGTGGACATATGGAGTAAGCACAAGAACATACAAGGGAAAACCAATTTGTTAATGTTAGAGAATAAGATCTGATTCTAGTATGATTCAGTATCTTTAACGATTACCTGTATCTTTAGGAATTATGATTTGATTTGATTACAATTATAATTATAACTTACCATACATGAAATCCAGTATATAAAGGGAGTGAGAGTTGTTGATTTCTGCAAGCTCTTCCCATCACTTTTCTTAATTCACAGAACGGTATCAGAGCAGGTTTTCTAAATCCTGACTCTAATTCCTCTTCTTCTCACAATCGAACCCATAATCAAACCTTTCTCACAAAAATAAAACTAACCTCAACAATCTAACCCCAAATACACTCAAGCAGCCACTAGTGACCAAGATAGAAGAAGAAACAACAACGAGTGTCCCACAAGTCCCCACGCACTGCCAGCAGCCACTATCCAATCGACACATGTAGCCCAGGCACCACCTTCTAGTGACGCTTCATTAAGCCTGCTACAATGGACCGAATCATACCAACTCCAAAATCCTATTAGTGACTCTTTTTTTTTGGGTATGTTTGACCATCGTTGCAATTTTCTTCATATTTGTAGTCCTTCTTTTGTTGCTGCACAAATTGTTAATATTTGAAGTTCGTCTTCTCGTTAACGTCTTTTTGTGTCTGTTACATCATGAGTGACTTCAAAACTAACAGTACTAACAGACAACAACTCATTACAGTTTAACAAATCACAAATAGAAAATTGAATGGAGTGAATTATGTTGCTAGGGAGAAGGCGATCATTGTATATCTCAAAGGCCTAAGTAGATATGAGCATCTCACGGATCCAACTCCTGATATTAGGTCACCGGGTTATAAGAAGTGGGAAAAACATGACAATCAAATAATAACAAGTCTTTGGAATGTCATGGAGCCAAATATTGTTAACATGTGCCAACATGTAAACTCAACAAAGGAGTTATGGAGTATGTGAGCCTTTTTTTTAGTAATGTTACTCGTATATATGATTTATTTGTGGAATTGTTAACCACAACGAGTATTTTTCAGAAATAAAGAATCTATTTGTACAACATTTAGCAACCCAATTGATAATAACAAATAAGGATCAACTTCTGAAGGAAAGAGAAAAGTTATTCATGCTGAGATACTTGGCTGATCAAAGACCAGAATGTGAACCAATTCAGGCCCAAATACTAGATGGCATTGAACTTGCATCACTTGCTGAGATATATTCAAGAATATCTTGATCGTTGAAAGGGCCAACATAAGAAACTGATGTCAAGTTTGCTCTCGCTATTCACAATAGTGAAAGAGGTCATGGAGGTCCAAGTAACTAAGGTGGTCGTGGTGGTTGTGGTGGTCGTGGTGGAAGAGGCAGAGGTGGCCAAAGTAAATGTAACCATTGTGGCAAGGATGGGCGTGTTCTGAACTATTGTTGGGACTTACACCTAGAGTTGCGCCCGAATCCCTCTCAATCTTCTAATATTGTGGAGGCTTCTAGTGATTCTACCTCAACAAGTGGAAAAAAGTTCATATTTGAAGAAAAATATGCAGCTTTTCTACAGTATCAAGCGGCCAAGTAAGCAATCACACCGATTGCATCGTTTGCTCACATAAGTAATCACACAGCTTGTATATCGTCCTCTGTTAAACCTTGGATTATAGATTCAAGAGCTACTGACCACGTTGTAGGTAACCCATAACTTTTTAATCAAATTACCTTTGTACTAGACTCTCACTAACTTACTGTTGCTAATAGTGCCACTAAAAGGATGGCACTACATTTTCCTCCCCTTCAATGACATTACCAACAACATTATATATTCCAAAATTTTTGTTCAATTTAATGACTGTTAGTAAACTAACCAAAACATTAAATTGTTCCGTCTCTTTTTTCCTTCATTCTATTGTTATCTAGGAATTGAAGACAAAGAAGATGATTGGAGGACGGTGTGAACTTGGAGGTCCCTACTATTTTGACAATTGTTTAACTGCAAGCTCATCTTCCCTTTTGCAACTTCATTGTCGTTTTGGTCATTGGTCTATCACAGTTTTAAAAAATTTATGTCCTAGTCTTAAACAAGAATCTGTCTTAGAGTGTGAAGCTTGTCAATTTGCTAAACATCATAGGGTTTCTTATTCTCTTAAACTAAATAAACGAGGTTAGTCTTCCTTTTACTTGGTACATACTGATGTATGGGGTCCTTGTCCTAGTCCATCCAAATCTGGTTTTCATTATTTTTTGACATTTATTGACGATTATTCTCAAGTTACTTGGCCTTATCCTATGAAATCTCGATCAGAATTGTTTACTATACTTTGTGTCTTTCATGCTGAAATTGAGACTCAATTCAACAAATCCATCTGCAATTTGAGAAGTGATAATGCTTAAGAATATGTTTCCCATACTTTTCAATCTTATCTCTCTCAGCATGGTATTATTCATCAGTCATCATGTATTGTTACCCCTCAACAAAATGGTGTAGCAAAGCAAAAGAACTATCACTTGTTAGAAGTTGCCTGGGCACTAATGTTCCATATGCAAGTCTCAAAAGTTTTCTGGGCCGATGCAGTCTCTACTGCTTGTTTCCTAATCAACCGAATGCCTTCTTCTGCTCTTAGCGGTCAGATTCCATATTCCCTTCTCTTTCCCTCATATACATTATTCCCTCTTGCTCCTCGAATTTTTGGGTGTACTTGCTTTTTTCAAGATATGCAACCTCAGGTCTCGAAATTGGATCCCAAATTGCTCAAGTGTGTCTTTCTGAGATATTCTCGTGCTAAAAAAGGATATCATTGTTACTCTCCTTCGTTGGGTCATTACTTGATCTCTGTTGATGTTACCTTTTTCGAGAATACCCCCTTCTTTGGTTCTCCTATGCCTTCTTCGCAGTCTAGCGATTTAGGGAATGATTTTCTTATTTATACTGTCACTAAACAGGTAGTTTCTCCTCCCTCTCGACTTGTTATTCAATTTTATTCTCGACGTGAGCAACAATCTATTGAGGCACCTCCCATCAACCAACACATAGACTTGACCCATTCTGCTTCATCTCTAGATTCCTCACCACCTAATGCTAGCCTTTATCTTCCTATCGCTCTTCGTAAAAGTAAACGTGCATGCACTTACCTTGTTTCTTCTTTTGTATCGTATCATGCTTTATCTCCCTCTTCCAAGTCTTTTGTAGCCTCCTTAGACTCTGTCGGTATCCTAATGTCCCTTGCTGAAGCACTGGCTCATTATGGTTGGCAAGCTACAATGAAAGAAGAAATGATAGCCTTAGTGCCTCTTC
>JANSVI020000578.1:268711-279454 GCA_025434765.2 Erythroxylum kapplerianum | reverse complement strand
ACTCAACATCCATACATGTAACGTATTGGTAAATTGGCATTCCATTCTCCTAATCAACCATATTTGTGGCGAGAAGGGTTAATTTATTATAAAAATAGAGTTGTGGTGCCATCTAATTCTAAGTTAGTTCAACAACTCTTACAAGAGTTCCATGCTACTCCTGTTGGTGGTCATTGCAGAGTCTTGAGAACATTTAAGTGATTGACATAACAATTTTGGGGATGTATAAATCAGTGCAAAAAATATGTGGTAGCTTGTGATGTGTGTTAGCATGTTAAAGCAAAAACATTGTGCCTTGTTGATCTTCTATAACCCTTACCAGTGCCGTGTCAAGTTTGAAAAGATATTTCCGTAGACTTTGTTGATGGACTACCTCGTTCTGATGACAAAGACATGATTATGGTAGTCATTGATCGTTTAAGTAATTTAATCCATTTCTTGGCGTTGTCCTATCCTTATACAACAAGATCTGTTGCAGACAAGTTTGTGGAAGGAATAATCAAATTCCATGAGATGCCAAGTTCAATAATAAGTGATCGAGATCTTGTCTTTGTTAGTAATTTTTGGAAACAATTCCTTAAGATGTATGGAACACAACTGAATTTGAGTTCATCCTACCGTCCTCAAAGTGACAGATCAACTGAGGTGGTAAATTGTTGTTTAGAACAATACCTACATTGCTTTATTCAACAATGACCACGTAATTGGTGTCATATTCTACCTTGGACATAGTTTTGGTACAACATCATGTATCATTCGTCGGTCGACGTGACCATTTCAAGCTCTCAACCACAGACCTCCACCTACACTTCCACGAAACAAACTTGCTTCATCCACGGTTAATGAGGTTAACATACAACTTTCTACTCATCATGAACTACGTAAAGAGTTGAAGACAAATTTGCAGGTTGAACAAAATCATATGAAACAGTTTGCGGATACTAAAAGACATGATGTTTAGTTTAACAGGGGTGACAGGGTCTTTCTTAAGCTACATCCTTACTGGCAACAGACGGTCTTCCGATGAGACTCGTAAAAGCTCACCAAAAAATTCTATGACCCTTTTTAAATTACAGAACTCATTGGCTAAGTTTCTTATCGTCTTAAGCAAACATTAGGTTCTCTTGTCCATCCGGTTTTTCATGTTTCCTTACTAAAGAAGAAAATTGGAGAAACATTGAAGACCATAGAGCAATTGCCAATGTTAAACGATAATGGAGAGTTGCTTTCAATTCCATAGACAATTCTGGATGAAAGGTGGGTCAAACAAAGATCAAAGTTTGAATCCACGAGTCTTTATTTAGTGGAAAAGATTACCACTAGAAAACGCGACATGGGAGAACACTGATTAACTACGCCATAGCTTTCCTCAACTGAACCTTGAGGACAAGGTTCATCTTGGTCGAGGAAGTAATGATAAGAGCACTTCAGAATTGGTCAACTCACCAAAGAGGTCCACATGTGGACAATGCCACAATCTAAGATACTTGTATTGAATGGGTCTTGTTCGTTATTATTTTGATTTTCCTTATTGTTTTGTTTCCTGATTATGTGCAAAAGTGGCGATGTATTTTCTCCTAAAAAGTAGGGTTTTATTATCAAATAACTTTGTATTTAAGCAATAATTCCATATCAATAAAAGACAGTGAATTGTCTTGTAAACTTTGCCTTAATAGTTTTACTTTTCTTAATCTATTCTACAACTTGATTAGGATCAAACATATGTGAGAAAGGAAGGGTTACTAAGGAGTGTAATGTAGCAGAGAAGAAGAAAAGTTAGAAAATGAAAAGACATTGAAAAGGGTGTTTAAGTAAGTGACACTTCTTTCTTCTCATCATAATAATAACTTTAAACAAAAAAGCTTTAGGCACCATGAATTAAAACTTGAATGCCAACTTTTGGAAATTCATTATTTGTTCAAAAGACTCAAGGATCTATGACACAACTAGAAGGATGATCTTATTTACTTAAATAACTCCTAAGTTGATCTAAAATTTGTTATTGTCAATTTGTGATCAACTTATAATCTTCAATTTAGCTTGTTTAAATATGTTAATTTTACGACACCAGCTACAACATTGCAATGCAACAAATGCTAATTTTTGTAATGCAACGACTCTAATTACAATTTTACATATGATTGCCATTCGCTACTTCAATTTTTGAGAGATTAAGTGATATAATTATTTGAGGAGTTAGGGATTGATTGTGTCAATTATCACTTATATGAATAGAAAAAAGATATAGAAACATGTTTAGAAAAAAGTTCCAAAGAATCCAAAAGGTTTAATCGATATAGCTGTATGAGAGTTAGTAGTTGAACATGGTTAACTATGATTGATATAAAAGAAAAATTGTACAAGAAAGAGAAGTATTTAAGAGGTGTGCTAAAAATAGAATTAAATAAAATTTTAAATGTATAATAAATAAGGATGATAATATAAATGAAGATTAACTCTTGTTACAATATTTTTTATAATTATTCATATTAGGTAATAATTTTTGAAGGTTTTAATGCCACTACTCATCCTAAAAAGTCTTATCACAAAATATGTTTTTACTAACAATGTCCTTACAAATTTAACATTTATCATATGGAGTTGATTTTTTTAATTTAAAAAATGCATTAACTTGACAAAAAACAATATACAAGCTTGGCAACTGATCACAGCCTCAAAAGTTTCTTGCTTAAGAAACAGCAAACTAAGACTCAAAGGTATCCAGGTTACTACTTTAATAAAAGAGCAGAGAGCTCTGGGAGTGCTTGCAAGAAAATTGTTTTAAAAGAAATTCAGTGGTTATGATTAGTTGTCCTTTGAAAGAAGAAATTAATTTTTATTATTAAATAAATTAAAATTGTTAATAAATTTATTTATATTCATAAAATCAGTATAATCATTTATTTTTTAAAATTATTATTTAATTTAACTTAATAAGGAATAATAAAGATCTAAACATAAATAGTTAAAATTATTTATCATGTAAATGTTAAAATACATAGTTATTTTTACCAACTGATTCTAATTAATATAGACAATGGTGCATTCTTCGCGGAAGACAAAGCAGAAGGAGGCCTTTCGTTATAAAAGACGAACAGACGTATTATCCACCTTCATCTAGTTCGGTAATGTACGAGATATGACCGTTGGAAAGGGAGGGAAAGGCAACGGTGGAATGTGAGACTCGGCGCGTTTTCTTTGTTTCTGCCTCCACCCATCAGTATGAGAGTGAGAATCAGAGAAGGAGTAGGACTACGATTTCCATCGTTCGTAATACTTCCGATACTCTGTGGGACTTCCTTTATCCGTAATATATCCGATACTCCGAGGGAGTCGGACTACGGTTTCCGTTGTCCGCAATGTTTCCGATACTCTTTCTCTCAACTTTTCCTTCATGCAATCGGACTCATATTCGAACTCAGTTCTCATTTTATATTAATGCCTGCAAATTTCTTTTTCCTCCAAGTTTGCAAGAACAAGGGTTTAAAGTTTCTTCCCGCGTTGTCTCTGCCTTCCTTCCTCTGTATCAAAAGAAACTAAGAAACATGAAATATCCACCTGGGTTTACCTTCGATCCCTCTGAGAAAGTGTTAATTGGTTATTATCTCTTCAAAAGATTGAGCGGAGAGTTGACAGCAGATGAGAAGGCTATTGTGAGAGACTACAATTTGTACGGCCATGAAGAGCCCTGGGAGATTTGGCAGAGGTTTGCTGGCTCTGGCTCTGGCTCTGTTTCCACCAGAGATCTTTTCTTTTTCACGCCATTGAGAAAGAAAACTGTGAATGGTTCCAACATTATTCGTACGGTTGGTTCAACTGGGGGTACCTGGCATGGCGTCGATTCTAGCACCCCTATTCATGATGAGGGGGAAACCAACTACCTTCTTGGATTTAGAAGAAAATTCAGCTACAAGAATGCTGGCTCTAGTCAGAATGGTTGCTGGATAATGCACGAGTATAGCTTGAACCTGGTTGGAAGATCCAACAATCTGGTCCTCTGTAGATTGAGGAATAATCATCTAACTGCTAGGGGTGGAAGAAAGAACAAGAGGAATGAAGAATGTATTGAGGGAGGGTGTAAGAAGAGAGAGGCGCAAGTTATTGACAGTGAAGCCACCAATTTAGCTGAACGTGTGTCGGCCTTGGCCCCTGCTGCTGTTGAGCCTTTTGTGTTGATACGGCCTGCTGCTGTTGAACCTGTTGTATTGGGGCCTGCTGCTGATTCCACTCCTGACTCTATGAATCAAAGTGTCGCAGATACTAATGAAGCCTATCCTGAAGAGAATCTGAGCAATTGTGAAGATGCTGATTGGTTTGACTCATGGTTCCTGTCATAGTCGTAGGGTGTTGTAACCAATTTCTGTGCGGGTCCTGTCACCAATTTTTTTCCCCATCTTTCTTTTGTATAACACTCCTTTAAATGTACTTTGTACACGAGTATAAGCAATTATTGGCAAAATATAAAAACAGGTTATTGATTTTACTGTTGCATAATTTTAAACCTCATTGTGAATCATTCGTGCATCTTCATTTGGGATTTGATGCACAAGTGAGTAAATCAAGTCCTAACTTCACTTTTTTTTTTCAAGAAAGCACTTTTTATCCTATGCTTCCTTGGCTTACAGTTATAAGAGTGCATAGTTCATGAAAAATTTATAGATTGCAGCTCTGACATAAAGTTTAAGCATGGCGTATTATCTGGTTGCACTAGGAATTGTACACATGTCTAGGACTGCTTTTGATCTCTTGCCTCAGTGTTAACCGAGCATGAGTTCGTTGACGTAATAAAAACTGGTATTCTTATTCATTTTTTATGCTAAGGCTCCATGTAATTCTATACTTGAGTACCTCCTCTTGGAGACCTCGATCACTTCCTTCCTCTTACTGTTGTTGATATTTATGATTTTTGAGACTTATCCTAACGAATTGTTCCAGTAAATCTATGGTATATATAATTTCCTTCACTTTGATTTTTCTTTATACAGATTTACATGTTTGCAGAATGGTATAAGCCAGGTTGCTCTCTTGAATACCCTTTTCATGGAAGTGGAGCTGTTGTTGATGCTCTTGTCCGAGGACTGCAGAAGTTTGGTGGAAGGCTCTCTCTAGGAAGCCATGTTGAAACGATTGCCATTGAGAATAATATAGCCATTGGAGTAAAGCTAAGAAGTGGGCAAGTGAGTGGATTTGATTCTCAATTGATGGATAAGAGATAGAAAGTTGAACTTTTCATCATTTATCCTGCAGTTTATACGTGCTAAAAAGGCTGTTGTGAGCAATGCATCCATGTGGGATACACTGAATCTGTTGCCCAAGGAATTGCTTCCAAGACCATACCTGGAAAGGATTACTACTACACCACAGTGTGAATCATTCATGCATCTTCACTTGGGATTTGATGCACAAGTGAGTAAATCAGGGCCGAACTTCATTTCTTTTCCCAAGAAAACACTTTTTATCCTATACTTCAATTGGTTTACTTTTATATGAGTGCATAGTTTATGAAAATATTTACTGACTACAGTATCTCTCACCATGATGCGTGGCCACCATTCTGATTTCGCCATGTATTAGTTCTGCATTCCTGTCATTGTCATGTCTATTCGAACAACCACATATGTGGCCACAAATTTTTCTGTTCAATAGCGGCATTCATAAAAAATAGTTCCTACTCTAATTTCTCCCAAACACAATTTTTTTTCTTGTACTCTTTTGCTTGATTGTAATCAGATATGATGAATTTCAATTTTTTTAACACACACACACACACATATATGTATAGATTCAATAAGTTAGGTTTTCTAATTCAGACTTTGGATGGTCAATGCTCTATGCACATAAAATTCTGGTCAAACATCGCAGAAGACTGTTTTGCATTCTTCAGTCATATGGTTTGCCATACAAGATTAACAGTTCGTGTTTAGGAGCAATTGTAGATCTGAATGACCAAAGGGCTTTGCTGGTTTTGAAATTAAATATCAGCGAAATTTTGAGATAATGCTATTCAGTCTCAAATTTGAGGTGTTATTCTTGCTTGTTTAATCTTGCTTTCGTACTGCTAATGCAAGCTAGTTGTAGCATCTGTAACAAAATATAATCTGTTAGCTGTCAAAGAATGCAATTTTCCAGAATGCATTAATGAAAAATGATGAATATATTTGTGAGAACAAAACTTCTGTTATAAGTCTGTTTAGAGAAAATAAGGGATTAATGAAACATGTTGCAATTTTCATTGAGGTCTATTGATGGTTATCCTGGATGACAATGTCCTTTTCTCCTATTTTTACATGATTTTGTCCTTAATTCCCCTATTCTTCATGGAATTGCTTGCAACATGCTTTTGCTTTTGAACCCATTACCTATGCTTTCTTTCTGATATTCTGTATACGTTCATATTGTTCTATGAATAGGGTATACGTGAAGACTTGGGAATTCATCATATTGTTGTGAATGATTGGGACAGAGGAGTAGATGCAGATCAAAATGTTGTATTAATATCTGTCCCAAGTGTACTTAGTCCTGATTTGGCACCCCCTGGAAAACATGTTTTACATGCTTATACACCTGGAACTGAGCCATATGAACTTTGGGAAGGACTTGAGCGGAGAAGTGCAGAGTACAAGCAACTCAAGGCTGAACGATCAGAGGTATATAGACTGGTTAATTTTCTCCTTGTTAGCTTTTCCTAAAGTTTCTGTCGAAGTAGAAGCTTCTATTCCTTTAAGAGTCTGCTACTTGCGAAGTGTTTTAGCTATCACATAATGCAAATAAAATTGGGAGAAAATACGAGACACAATATTGTTACAAACCTTTATGCTAGTTGGAGCATTTGAGAGCTGAGCAGCTTCAAATCGAGAAACTTTTATACATTTTTTGATTCCTAATCAACTTTAAATGCTAAAATTTTAAAGCAGGTACTTAAAACTATCTAAGAAAGTTAATGCTAGGTGCATGTTTAGATGCAAATGCCCTTTTTGTGTGGAAAAGTGTGACTTACCTCTAACTGTATGGTCTAGAACTCTGGTTGAATTGTGTGTTTGTGAAAATAGTAAAAACTCTTTTTATGTGGTGAACATTAAAAAATGGATATCCATTGTTTCTTGAATTAAATTGAAACGATGCTAATAGTCTGCATAACTTTCTTCAGAAAATAGTTCCTGACGAATTCTTTGAAACCCAGGTAATGTGGAAGGCAGTAGAGCGTGTGCTTGGTCCAGGCTTCAGCCGTGAGAAGTGTGAGGTGAAGTTGGTTGGAACTCCATTGACACATCAAAGGTTTCTTCGAAGGGATAGAGGAACTTATGGACCAGCCATAGAGGCAGGAAAAAATTCCTTTCCTGGACATTCAACTCCCATATCACAGCTTTATTGCTGCGGAGACTCTACTTTCCCTGGCATTGGAGTTCCTGCAGTTGCTGCCAGCGGGGCAATCGTCGCTAATTCTCTTGTTTCGGTGTCTCAACACTCACAGCTTCTTGATGCCATTGGAATTTGATGTAAATATAGGTGAGTTCTTCATATCATCAACATTGTGCATAGTATTCTTTGAGGAATTAATTTCTATTCTAAACATAATGATGCACACTATTGTATATCAAGTTTATTTGGACAAGTGAAATGTATGTGAACAAAACTAACTAAAATTATTCACTAG
Source organism: Erythroxylum kapplerianum (assembly GCA_025434765.2). Lineage (NCBI taxonomy): Eukaryota > Viridiplantae > Streptophyta > Magnoliopsida > Malpighiales > Erythroxylaceae > Erythroxylum > Erythroxylum kapplerianum. The sequence goes on along the minus strand of JANSVI020000578.1, from coordinate 271,800 downwards.
ACTCTTTATCTTAACTGGCAGTTGTTTTTACTTCTTCATATTTCTTACCATAGTTAATGTGTGAACTATGGTGACTAGTTCATCTATGTTGTTTTAACAACAAAATTCTTAACTGACTCTAATTACATTCTTCTCCATTTTGACACCTCTGATGTCATCTTTTTCATACCAGTCATCTCATTCTGGATAACTATCCTTGATGAGGAAAATCACCGAGTTTGTGTGGGCATAAACAAGGATGAGATAGCTAGTTTGTCTTTCAAGTACTTCAAAAGTCCATCCACAACCGATTTTGGTTTATGCTAATAGGTGAGTTATTCGTGACATTCATTAAGTTACAAGTTTTTCTTATCTTTTTATGTATGTATTTAATTAACTAACTCATAAAATAAAGTTTATAAATCAATCTTTATTGTACATGAAACTATGATGAGATTATAATAATGAGAGTTATATTACGTTTAAGTATTATTCTTAAATTATTTTTAGTTCGGTGTTTTTAACATTGGATATTAACAAAGTTGAAATATTATTACACATTATGTTTTTTTCTTTACGACAGGGACTCAAAAATGAAAATACTTAAACAAAAATATGAGTATTTATTACAAAATTAATTCAGTAAATTGTCTCATTGTAAAAATTTCATGTAGAACATTATTTTACCTTTATGGAAAATTAAAATTGTAAAGATTGTATAAGTAAATATTTAATTTTAAATCTCTAAAGAATTAATACATTTGGATACTACTTATCTTTATCATTAGTAGCTCAAATGATAATCGTAGTTGGATTAATTTAAAATTTATTATCCTGAAATAAATAGGAGAATATTCTTCTTCTTCTTCTTATATAATAATAATATTATTATTAGTAGTAGTAATAATAATAATATCATCATCATTATTATTATTATAAAAAATTATTTTCCAAAAAGAAATGACATTTTTAGAAATAGTTTTCAAAGGTAACGTTAAGAATTTATTACTATTGGTTAAATAACTAATATAATTAGATTGAAATATAATAAATTCTATATCCATATTTTACCTTTAATTATAATATTATATAATAAAAGTATGAATTATATGAAATCATCATACATGAAAAATATCTACGATATATTGTTAGATATAAATCTTGATCTATAGATATAAATTGTTTAAATTAAAATTTTTAATTAAATTAACATCTTTAATTTATCTAATAAAAATTAATCTACAACTGAAATTTACATTTACTAATAAGACATTTAAGAACCTAAGAGTCAGATGTAAAAGGGATGGAAATATAATTTAATTGTAAAGTTTGAGATGTCAAATATGAAATATTTTACTAATAGAAAATAACATTAAATTTTAGATTTCATTGGAATCTAATTAGTATGTATTTAAAATTAAGTAAAATCATAATTGATGTTTAATTGAAATTAACATTATAATTCAATTAAATTATTGGTCCTTGAATGATATACAAGAAGGAATGAATTGTGTGTGTATACTTTATGTAGATATACATAAATGTGTTCATTGGCTTCGATTTCCCTACAAACCAGAATGAAGAAGGTTATCTCTCCATGGATCCCAAAAAAGTAAGAGTTCTGCCCCCTTTCATGTTCCAAAAATGATTCATCCTCTGTTTGGCCGCTCAAATGTCTATTTATAGCAAAAATTAGGTTTCTAGAAAGATAAATAGTTGGATACACGGCCATCATAAAAACACCCATTTCGTATTCATACACGACTGCGTATCTTGCAAGACATACTGAAATCTTCATTTTCTTGTATTTTCTTGTCCTATCTTCACTTTATTCATCTCCTTCTTGTTCCACAAAAGGAAATGAGTTTGAACATTAAGATAATAACTCAACCAATGTGTTTTTAGCTCATTTTAATTCTTATACTTCTAACTTGTACTTAAAACTAAATATGAACTAAAATAAGTATTTTAAGCATTTAATAATATTAATCACTAAGTGTTATATAGCAAATGCATAATCAAGTAAGCACGCATAAGTTACTTTAAATGAGATAAATGTGATTACAATGATGAAATTGTTAGCCAAATATAATAATTTATATAATTAGAAAAGGAAAATATCTTATAATGATTTTTTTTATCTGACTTGGTACTATTTTCAACATTTTCATAAAGTAATAAATAAGAAAAGCTAAATAAAATAATTTTTATGTGTTCTCATCTAGTATTATTTAAAAAAATTATTGAGGTTCAACTATCTAATTATAGTTAAGTGGACAATTGAAGATGATATTTCAAGCAATTAATTATATATTTAGAAAAGCTTGATTGATGATCCAAGTTTTTAAAATTTACTTGAAATTGTTTGATTATTTCTTTTTTGGGGTAAGATTAAAGGCATAGTTAGGTTTAAATAAGCCTTATATGGGGTTGCTTAGTGATTGATAAAACCATGTGGTTAACTGAAAAATGTTTACTAAATGGCATGGTTAACTAAATAGTGAATTTTATTTTCTCTAGATTTTTGCATTATATGGTCAACCTAAAGAAACAATCAACTAAATGTGATAATGATTTATTAAACAATCATCTTTTGCCTAAAAGGAAAGACAGAGATCCTACCAATTGCTAGTTGGTTAAAAAGTATATAAAAAGGACTAAAAGAAAATAAGAGGAATAAGAGATACAAGTGTATAAAATGCATAGAAGGACTAACTCAATGGTGATACATATTTAGCCCTAAACAACTACCTTCCTGAGATCCACTCTCATTTCTTTATGAATAAAAGATAAAAACATAAAAAGAATAATTGCGCACAACTAATGTTAAGTGAAATAGTTGTATTGTTCTTGAGAGGTAAACTTTGTATTAAGAAAGAGTTTGAAAGTTCCACAAAGAACTATTTATGACTTAGACACGTAGAAATTTAATTTTAAAATAAAGTGAAATAAATCTCTTAAATTTGATCCTTTAAAGATGAGGGTCTTGGTGTTAGACTATTTAAAATGTCCTATGTAATTTATCGAATTGATTCCTATGAAACGCACCCAAGATAATGGTTATTGGGTATTATTGAATGGGTCTCAACTGGGTCAAAGACCCTTTTCCT